>JADDOH010004588.1:0-180581 GCA_016648135.1 Agrypnia vestita
ATATATATATATATATATATATATAAAGCATGTATATAAATATGCATTTTAAACCGTTGAACAAAAAAATTTTTTTAATAGATTCTTTGATTCGCTCACTTTCATGTAAATACCGATAATACCGATATATTTTTCACTCTTACATGTATATTACAACTCAAACAGTATTCTTCCCTTACCGCGATATTAATTTCTAAATTCTAAAAAAATCAGCATCTCAGATTCCGTGATTTCTCAGAATAACCATTAGTGCAAACAACTTACCTTTCATCTTCACTTCTAAAATTGTTGATTTTGGCAGTCGCATTGAATATCAAGTAGGTAGGTATCTCGAGATTGCGACGTACTTACCTAAGCAGTGAACGGAATTTTGAATCATGCAGAATTTTTTTTATTGATAGAGGATGCAGGAAAAATAATTGATGAATATGGGTTTAAAAAAAGTATACAAAATATGTACAGCTTTCTATGTACATATTTTATATTCTGTGGTAGGAATGAACATTTTACCATCGAAGAAAACAAAATTACAGCCATTATCTTATAGCGTAAATTTTGTTGTGTTGGCTATGTAGTCAGAATATCCTAAAATTTGATTTCCAAAAGAGATTATATATTCCCGGCCATCCCAGACTCCCAGGCTGGGAGTACATAATATGGGGGCCTAAGAAAGGCTTTAAGAAGGGCTTTAAGGAACTCCCTGAAAGCTAACCTTCGACAGATTAAATTAAGAGCGATCCTAGGTTAGATACAGGAAATATATCTAACTGCAGATCAAGGTGTACAGTGTCACCCAATTTTTCGAAAGGGAACTTTAATACCGCGCTTATATATGGAAGAAAAATATCACATCACATACAAAAATTATTTTCAATTTTATCATTCCTAAAATCGTGCTTAACCTGTCACTAACGCTGTAACGTTGCATACCGAAAATCTATTTTAATTTTTGCAATAAATTAATTAGTTGGTTGGTAAATCCGCCACTACAATAATATGTATAGAAAAAGTGATAAAGTAAATAAACAAAAGAGAAAAAAGAGCAAATAAAGCACAGAAATTAGTCCATAGCCGATGCCTTCCCACACCCAGAAATTTAAGATGCAGGATTTGATTATTCAATCAATTGAAGGACTGTCCGCATATTCCCCGTATACGAGAGATAGACGATGATGAGTCTTTTACCGAAACTTAGTAACATCATGATGTTCAAATATATCAGGCAATTTATTGGGCTAAATTAAAAGCAAAACATTAGATACAAGAAGCCGTTAAAAGCAAAAAAAGAAAGGTCAATACTCAAAAGAAGATGATGGGAAAGTTTACTGTTACAAGAGTCAAGAGCAATGGTAACTGCACGAAGTCTCTCGAATAATCCACATGAACCTAGGCTTTATTTTTCTCGAAGAGACTACAAAATACTGGAAATGTGGAGAAACTAACAGAATATTCTCGAGGCATCGCGAAATCAACGTTTTGTATAAAAAGCAAGCGAGCGCGCACGCGAAGAGTTGTTGTTTGCATTGCGACAGGTAAAAGCGAGCCACACGATAGCGTATCAGTGTGCCTAGCAAGCCGAATACCGGCGACAATAATTAAGAGGAGTACTTAACAGGCATTAGGAAATAAGTGCGACCACTTGCGTGCAAATTACGAAATTGGAATGAGTTAGTGCGAACCTGTGTGGCATATTTAAGTAACAACTAGCTGGTTAGCCCGGCTTCTCTCGGGGCCATAATTCGGTGAGCATAGAATTGTGTTGACGTCTCTTTTTTGCTGGTTTCGGCACCTGTGATTAGATTGCCTTGCTAGACCGTCTTCGCTTTGCCAAAATATCAACAGATATTTTAGCGCACAATCATAACACTCTAGAGAGAACTTTCCAAAACTTTCTAGTGCATTCCGAAATCTTATATAACTTTTCCTTTTCAGACCTTCTAAAGCATTATGATTCTTTCTGGAACCTCTAGACCCACCGACGCACTCCCCCACTCAGTTTGGAACCTTATAGATCTTTCTGATAGCTTGTAGAACTTTCTCCTTCCAGAACTTTTTAGAGCATTCTCGAACGCTCTGGAACTTTCCGGAACCTTTAAAACTCGCTGACACATTCTGCAACTCAGTTTGGAACCTTATAGAACTTTCTGAAACTTTCTCCATCCAGAACTTTCTAGAGCATTCTGGAAACTTCTAGACTCACCAATGAACTCAGCCACTCGGTTTGGAATCTTATAAAACCTTTTTAAACTTTCTCCTTCCAGAACCTTCTAAAGCATGAGAGAAACTTAATGAATGTTCTGGAACCTTCTAGACTCACCGACGTACTTCGCCACTCAGTTTGGAACCTTATAGAACTTTTAGGAATATTCTAGAACGTTTTCTTTTCAGAAATTTTTAGAGCTTTACCGAACATTCTGGAACCTTCTAGACTCACAGACACACTCCGTCACACTGTTTGGAACGTTAGAGTTCTTTCGGGAATCTTCTACAGCGTTCTACTTCCAGAATATTCGAGAACTTAATTGAAAGTTTTAGAACCTTCTTGGTTCACCGACACACTCCGCCACTCTGTTTGGAACCTTATAGAACCTTCTTGAACTTTGTCTTTCTAGAATCTTCTAAAGCATTCGAGAACCTTCATGAACGTTTTGGAACCTTCTTGACTCACAGTCACTCTCCGCCACACTGTTTGGAAGATTCTTTATTCTTCTGTTACTCTCTTACGAGAACATTTTTCAGAAGAATAAAGAATCTTCTACAACGTTCGCCTTCCAGAACATTCCAGAACTTTATCAAACGTTCTGGAACCTTATAGAGTCACAGATACACTCCGTCACTTTGTCTGGAACCTTATAGAACTTTCGTTAATCTTCTAGAACGTTCTCCTTTCAGAACTTTCTAGAGCTTTATCGAACGTTCTGGAATCTTCTAGTCTCGCTGACATACTCCGCACTCAATTTAGAACCTTATAGATTTTTGGGGAATATTCTAAAATGTTCTCCTTCCAGAAATTTCTACAGTTTTATCGAACGTTCTGAAATCTTCTAGGCTCACCGACACACACCGCCAGTCAGTTTGGAACCTTATAGAACCTTCTCGAACGTTTTTTTTAAAGAATTCGAGAGACATCATGAACTTTCTGTTCTAGGCTCACTGACACACCTTGCCACTTAGTTTGTGACCTTATAGAATTTTCGGGAATCTTCTAGAACCTTTTCTGTTCTTGAACTTTCTGCTTTCAGAAACTTGCAAAGCATTCGAAAACCTTCATGAACGTTCTGGAACCTTCTGGATACACCGACACACTCCGCTACTCACTTAGGAACCTTATAGAACTTTTAACATTCTTCTTCCAGAACTTTTTAGAGCTTTATCGAACATTCTGGAACCTTCTAGACTCACAGACACACTCCGCTATACTGGTTGAAACGTTATAGAACTTTCGTGAAACTTCTAGATCGTTCTCCATCCAGAACATTCTTGAACTTTATCGAACAGTCTGGAACCTTATAGAATCACAGACACACTCCGCCACCAGAATTTTATACACCTTTATCAAACGTTCTGGAACCTTCTTGACTCACCTCTTAGTTTCGAGCCTTATAGAATTTTCGGGAATCTTCTAAAACACTCCCTTTCTAGAGCTTTAATGAACATTGTGAAACATTCTTGACTCACCGGCACACTTCGCCACTTAGTTTGGAACCTTATAGAACTTTTGGGAATTTTCTAGAACGTTCTCCTTCTAGATCTTTCTAGAGCGGATTTTTCCGCAACCTTCTAGACTTACCGACACAGTCGGCGGGCCCATTCTGAAACAATCTGAAGTATTTGCGGCCTTCCCATAACAAAACAATGTGCTAGAATGCACATTTTCGTCACCCACTCCCACCCACCCTCAGCCACCCCCACCAAACTCGCACATTTTAAATGGGACACTAAGGGCTATCCACCACTATAATCACCAGGGGGTGGTAGTATCTGGTTGTGAAGAAAATTTGGCGGATAGGGAAACACGGGTTTCTTTATATATATATATGTATATATTGATTAGTGTGAATTAAAGAACGGTGCTCCGATAAAATACTGTCCAGTGACTTTGTGAGATAAATAAAACTATAAATTGTTTTTGTTGTTACATGTACCTTTCACAGCCACAATCCCGTGACAATATTTTAGGTGCACAATGCACAGTTAAATGCACAATTAAAAATTATTTTAAGTTCAAAATTACGGTTAACGTAATACGTCCATCTTACGACGGATATAATTAACAGCTACAAACACCAACACATAGGTTTTCACCCTACATTAACAACCAATTATTACCGAATAATTTTGTTGCCGAAAACTAGATTTTGATCATTCATATTATTAAATACCGGTAAGATGGGGTGAATAGAAACACATTTCCACTTTCATTTCCATGCCAAGATGTGAGTAAATATTGTCGGAAAAATATTTTCCAGTTTTTAGGGATATTCTTAAATTTATGTCGATTTTCTATTCACTTTTCTATGGGGTGAATAGAAACGAGTTATGGGGTGATTAAAAATACTTCAATGTAATGGGATGAATGCAAACATGTTATGGAGTGAATGGAAACAGTTAATAGTTTAAAGAATGAATAAGTAAGTATGATTTAATTTAAATTTTTTAAATTAAATTAAAAATGTTAAAAAAAAGTCATTATTCACAGTAATTTAACAAAAGTATTTAAGGTTTAAACAAAATATAAAAAAATATATACCTACTTTTGAATAGATACAAAATTTCAAAATAGAGATAACTTTATAGAAAAATCGAAATTAAAACCACGTCTGGCGACAATATTGGCTGCCCGCCTTGTTTTTTTACACTTGTTTTAGTTACGTGTTTGCACAATACATAATAATTTATATTATACTTTTTTACAGCACAGCGAAAACTCACCTCATTTTCATTTATGTCCGATAAATCTTTGTTAATACAGTCGTTCCTGTTCACCACACTATTCGTTTCAATTCATCCCACTTGTTGTATCTATTCACCCCATTATTTTGAAAATGTGACAGATTGCCAGTAAATATTGAATTTATTTTATTTATGACAAAGTATAGCTTACTTAAGTACCAAAATTGCTTCACGAATAACCAATGATTGTTTAGATTGAATTTCGCCGGTGTACAAAAATGCAGACTTCTCTAAAGGATATATTTTATAACTCGCAATATATACAAGTGTACTGAACTTTATTTATAGCAAAGTGGTATTGTTAGGTAAAAATAATATGTAACAATATGATATAAAACTAATGAAATTTTTAACTGTTTTCTTAAGTTGTGTACGACGACTTTAAAAATTTTACTGAAAACTGTTTCTATTCACGTGTCAGTATCTGTTCACCCCATTTTACGGTATGTCGAATATAGAAACCAATTCTATTTTTGAACTTTCTGACTGCAGAAATGATTTATTTTAAAAATATTCCTTCAGATTGAAAAGGTTAAATTTCAAAGAAAATTGAAACTTAATTTCTGTGTATTTCAATAGCAGCAAAACGAACACTTCTATAAACGCTACCATTAAGGGGGGGGTAAGGTTTTTAATTTTTTTTTTGCATTTTATTTTTAATTTTTTAAACGAATGTATAACATTGTAAGAATATTGCGTTTTTCCATTCAAAGTGTTCCAAAAATTTGAAAAATTGAAATTTCAAAAAACCCTCCTAGCGTTACCTGGGAAAATCTATTATCTAACGAATGAACTTTGATTTTTTGATTTCAGATGATCTAGCACCAAGTTATGATGGACACCGCAATTCTCCTTTTTTCCGAAACACGTCCGAATAATTGCTGCCATTGCCGTATTTTTTAATATTTCGTCTTGAAAATTTTGCACAATATTCTTCAAATGTCATACTTTAATGTATCATTGGTTTAAATAAAGAGATTTTAACTGTATCGTCACAAAAAATTCACAAAAACATGCCTTTTTTTTGTACGAATTAACATTACCCCCCCCCCCCCCTTAATAGCACAATATCTTATTTCAATTATAATATTTTAGTCTTGAACATTTTTTTTGCTCACGGATACTCACGTAAAGTGAAAACAAAATTTTTATGTTTGTTTTGTTTGTTGTGTAAAATGTTTATTTTGCACACCTATTTTTTTCCTAATATGTAAAAAAATATATTAATGTATTAGGTATAGTGCGTAAGAGGTGCATATTATTTTTATTGTGTAGTTAAATATAATATTTTTATGGATGTTCTGCGAGAGTTAAAGTTAACGATATATACGCAGAAGAGTGTTTGTTATTTATATTCTTTGTAATATTTGTGAATACATTAAAATTCTTTATAAATATTTTTTATCCATTTTATTACACCACAAATATCCAGGGACAAAAATTACTTCATGCATTAGCACTAAATTCCATAAAATATTTCAAAAAGGGAAAAGTAATAGTTCCTTCAATCAAATTGAATTCGGTGTGGAAAATGCCGTTTTATACGAAACCACTTAATTTTAACGGTAACTGGATCCTTCAAGATTCTGGTCCGTATTAAGATGGAAATGTGAAATTCACAAGAGCTCATTGAATTGGGGGCGCTTATAATTTAAGGTAAATATTGATTTTTTATATTCTTTACTTTAAATGTAAACAGATATAATAAAATTCTATGGAATAAAAATTACAATCATGTATTGCTTTTCTTCTTCTTTTTTTGTGTTTTGTATTATTAATGTATTATGAATTCATTGATAATACAGTAAATAATAAATAGAAATATAGTATTACCCCGGAGTTACGTAATATATTGGACCGCAAAGCATAATATAAGTCGGGATACCAATATATTCTCAAAGCTAATCTCAGGTACATATGAATATGTAGTAGGTTTTTATACACCCCTTTATTATTAATACTATATACGAATGCGTAGTTGTTAAAAAAAATTAAGAATATCAATCAACAAATTATCAAATGAAATATGTGCAAGCATAGTTAATAAAATATATATTGTTGGGAGCAGGGCGAGAAGTTATATCTCCGATTTTGCTTAAGTCGGAGTATTAAAGTATTCGCTGATATTATAAAAGTATAATATCGGTTTTTGTAAAATCGAGAGCATTTTGAGGAAAATAAAATTTTTCCTAAATTTAAATTATTTTTTTTTAACAGAATGTTCATCGGATTACAGAATGCTACATTGTAGTTATTTTATTTCTAAATAAGTACATGGTCTTTTTTTCTGCTTCGAACAAACGTGCACTGGTTAAGTTTGCAAGACAGTCACGGAAGATGAGTTCTACGGATTTAATCATAACGCGGCCATTTTTTTTTTGCAAAATCTTTCCAATAAAATAATAATAATTTAAATAATTAAATATTTCCCTTTAAAACATAATAATATTTTGTCGTTACTTCTCATCTCTACTTTAATTTGAGTCATTATTTTTCATATGCACTATATTTCCATTAGGTACTTTCAATTTACACTCACTGGCGTTTTAAAGGCACATTGCGAAATGTGGATTCAGGAAAAGGGCACCGACCTATCTCCTCTCCCTCCCAGAGGCTGTCTCGGGGTTGCTCACCTCGGTGCTCCGTCCGCGCACCAACCCTTCGTCTCTATTATTTAGAGCCACGTTTCACGTGAAAAAGAATATTTTTTAAAAATTTATTTATTTATTTATTTATTTATTTATTTAATGTTTATGGAAGACCAACAGCACAAAAAAAAAAGCATAGAAAACATTGATACAATATAGATGGCCAATTACAGGTCTCCACATTTAGAAGTATATTTTTATATATACACATATAAAAGTAATACTTTTTTAGGCGCGTTGAGCGTGGGATTTTAGGATGCAACGTAATGCGCGCGCATCATGCAACGGAATATTTTCAAACCATAAGTCACGACTCACCGATCAAAATCTAAGATGGCGGTTTTCCGAGTGATATTTCGATAGAACCCCTAGAACGACACCACCATAATCCCAAATGTCACATTCCGAATAAATCGTTTTTGAAGTTTTCAAATTTCTATATTTTTTATTTGTCTCAATATTAAAATTTACCTGAACCGAACCATCTGGACGCTTCGTAATATGTGGTGTATAAAAGCAAAGGCAGCAATATCCAGAAAAGTAAAAATAATAGCTTTTAATTTTTTTAACCGAGAATTACTAATTTCAAATGAACTGAAATTTAGATTTTATTTAATTATCCGTTCTAAAATAAGGTACCCTTAATAAAGGCTACGTGTTCTATAAATTCAGTACATTATAAATTAGTAATCCTCGATGACTGCATTTAAATTCTTTTGGATATTGCTGACTTTGCTTTCATACCCTACATACATGATTTTTGAATATTTTAATTGTAGCTATATTAAAATTGTGGCAGTATTATTCGAGACATTTTGAAAATATTTTATACAGCAATAATTCGTATGACTTACAAATAGTACTAGCTAGAGATTTGAAAGACTTACATTATTATAAATACCGTCCAGGCAGTTGATTTGGCATTCACAAGTTAAAACCGCCACTTTTTCGTTTGTGACGGTGTTGTTCTAGAATATTATTTAATCATTATTTTATGATTATTATTATTTTATGATCAAGAGAAAAGTGAATAAACAAGGTATGAAAACAATTTTTAAATTAGTTTTTAAAACAACACTAGTTTTTAAAACAAGTTTTTATTAGAAATTCTTATAAGTAATGACATGAAGATGTTGAAAATGTCGTTACACAAAAATTGCATCATATGTTCCGTCTATACCGGGAGACAAATAAAAACACTGGAAATGAATTATTGATTTATTAATAAATTAGTATTTTAATAAATTCACAAAGTCACGGGACAATATTTAAATTTAAGCACTATTCCGTAATTAATCTGGTCTGTGAAATACTCTGCGGTCTCCACTAATTTTTTCCACAGGCCAGGAGGCCCAATTACAGAAGCGAACACCCAGGCTTGAATAAATCACATAGATTAAATTGTAACCTCACCGGGAATCGAACCCGGAACCCACAGTATCATACCCGCTGCGCTACAGTAAAATTTTATAGGTCAAATTTCAAAACAGTTACGAATTCTTAACTTAACACTTAACTAATCACTTAAGCTAGTCTATAACAAGCTCTGTTAACACCCAAAAACGACTTACATACATAATTTTCCATATAAATAGCTTCCTATTAATATAGCTTAACTAGTTATGAAATACCTTAAAAAATTGTGCGATTGTTTGCTTGACCTAAAATTGTTAGCAATTATTGTTAGCAAAATGTTAGCAATTATTGTTAGCAAAATTAATTGTTAGCAAAATGTTATTACTGATCACATATTATATAATTATGCATACATTAATAACAAACATCAAAGTCCATCAACAACGATAGATAAGAGAAGAATAAAAAAGCCTTTTCCAACCCGCATACCGTTTCTGCATAGTAAAAACCTTTTAACATATTATTTTCATTGAAAATACTCCATAAAGCACAAATAAATTCAAAAGAATTCGAAAAGTACACAAAATTCAAAGAGAATATAAAATGGAGAAAAACATTTTTGAACTCTTTGAGTAACATACACGTCTGATCACCGTATTTGCTTTGTATGAATAGTACTTGTTGAAATATGGCTTCGTTTATAATGAATATCGTTTAAAATACTTAATAATAAATATCGGAATTTGTGTCTACATTGTGCTGGAAATTAGCTATCCCATCTGAATGAAGTTCCTTGCGTATATAATAAATATTCATTATCTTCTTTAACATTTTTTGGAACTCAAGTCTGTTCATCATCATCGCTAAAATAGGTTTTAGGTTACAATAAGTCCTAACGTTATATAGATTTTTGAGCTAACCATAAGACGTTGATTTAAAAAAAAGTTGGATATCGAAAATTAGATTTGTGTCTTTTGTCAACTGCTACCAGCTTTTTTTATTAATGTATTAGAAAAGACATACAGAAAAAATCAAATTAACGAAAAAATATTTTAAATGCCACCGGGACTCGAACCACGGACTTCCAATTCTATCCGGGAATGGCGCAATCAAACATGGTTATGTTTGAAAACGTACATTTCTTTATTTTAAATATTTAAAAAAATATATGTTATGTAAATTTTATAAATTTATACTTATGTGTGAATAAAACAACCGCACAACATAATTCAATGAAATAAATAAAAATTGGTTTGCAAGATATTCAAATTATTTATTTTTGTTATTCATTAACTTCTATGTATTATTATATATATTCTATCACTTTTAAGAGAAAAAAGGTATAGATTTAGGGATTTAACAGTTGTATGACGTATATTTACATTTTTTTTAAATTGAAGTTTTCAAAGTTATTCAAAATAAAAATTTTCATTCGTAATTAAAATTATCTTTTTTTAAAGCTCTTGAAAAAACTTTAGTTTTTTATCAAATATGAATGTACGGTCCTGGACGGTTGTGTCTGTATTAGTACGCTTGTCACGTGACGCCTCGCAGTGGCGTTAAACTGAAATTCAATTTTACCGTCAACGGAGGCAGAATTATTACACTTTTTCAAATAATGCTGGAACCTTCGTTCTGAATACCGATTGTTCACAATTAGCCCTTTGAAATAGTACTTTGTATTGCCTGTAAAATACGGCGAATAAAATTCTGTTACGCAGTCGATGATAACCGTGTCCAATAAATGGACTTATATTGAATTATTACACTTATTTGATGATTTATTCTTTATCCTGAATATTAAATATTTATGAAATATCAATTTTCTTTCCTGTATATATCACAAATATTTATCATTGTTTATTTAATTACTGTGGTAAATTAGAAGCTTGTAATGGTTAAAATATTCTCAGATTTTCTAGGCTATTTAGAATCTTCTGGCTAGAGTTTTCTGGGTTATTCTGCCAATATTTTGGGATATTTATGCATAGGCGACTTTTCGCCAGAATTATATCATCTGTACCTATAAAATTCAATGTCTATCTGTCAGTCTGTCTGTCTGTCTGTATGTTCTCTATACACATCTACAACATTTGACCGATCTGACTGAACACTAAAGCCAATATAATCAATAACCAGATAAATTTTATGAATAGCCCCTTACTTGATCAATAAAATATATTCCTCATTTCGGCGTCCACTTCTCAATTACCCCCACCATAACTGTAGCCCCGTTCATAAATTGATTTGTTTGCTAGTATAAGTAATGGATAACTATCCAGAATGGACGCAAACTAGTTAGTTTGCGTCCATTCTGATGAAGATACGGTGGTATCGAAACCGGTAGAAGAAGAGTTACTATATAAGTGGTTAATACAAAGTTGTTTTAATAAAATTATTATGTCCAACCACAAAGTTAACGCTATAAACATAAAAAAAATATTTTGGCTGTAACCGTCGCTAAGGTCGATATATTCACGGAAAAATACCAGGCTGATGTGGTAAAATTGGCAGCATACCTGCCCGGAAAGCTAGGTGATCTGGGTTCGAATCCCGGTAGCAGCCAAAATATTTTTTAATTGATTTGTTTTTCTCTATGTCTTTCTAAGTGATTAATAATTTTTTAAAACTAAGTTATTTACTAAGCAAAACAAATTGTTGAAATGAAAACTTACAAAAGAGAAAAATTATTATGATGAAATAGATGATGAGGTTCATTAAAGAAATCACTAAATTAGATTAACTTTCAGAATTTTATTGCATTAGTGTATTAATATTTTTTACCTCTCACCTATTGCACACAAAAATCTGCTTACAAGATAACTACACACAGTGAGTTTATCATTATTCTGCCCGATTTTGGGATGGAGCATAATCTAATGTAATGTAACCAAATTAATGTGATATATATTTTAATTACTTTATGTGAAGCTCTCTATGTACGCAATTATCTTCATAATTCAAATGTTAAATTAGCAGAGATCTGATCTTCCATCGGATCTCATTAAATTCACCGCAAATGTCAATTGGCTGGAAATAACGGATAATTTGGCATAATTTGGGGATATACTACTAGGGATGAAACGGATATCCAGTAACTATCTGATATCCGGCCTGTCCGGCCGGATACCGGATTGTACATTAATATCCGACGGATACTGGATAGTACCTCAATTGCGAAAATTTCACTAAATTATCGTAAATAAATTGATAATGGAAGATATTTGCAGGCAAATAAAAACCACACAGTCATAATTTTTTAAATTATTTATTAAATCAACAAATTGGTTAGTATTAAAAATTATCCGATGGAAAATATAGAAAGATGAACACTAGTTTCTCTGCATTTTTGGGGGATAAGCGATTTTTCTTATTTTTGTAAACAAGACCGGCTTCAGAAAATAGTTTTTTGCTCTATGTACTGCTGTACGAAGCTGAAAGGTAAATTCTGGCAAACTTTTTCAAATTTGGATACTGTTTTAAATTAACTGACTACCAAATATAAAGGTCGCGACCATGATCGATTCGACCTGATAGTAGTCAATCTTGCTTGCAATTGCGTTCTTTTCTTGAACCTGATACTGAATATTACTCTTATTTGCTGCTTCGTCGAAATATAATTAATAAACTTCTAATCCCGAAATATATCGTGAGCTTTACGAGTGACAGTTGATCCGTTGATCAGTTGAACAGTGACAGTCTCGTTACTTCTGTTTCTATTAGCAGGCTTAGAAGATTTTGATAAACTTCCCCTGGTAAAGATTCATCGTAAGACATTTATATAAATTTCAACAAGATTTTCTGTCGGGCTTTTTCTGATGATATGATTCTGTTTTTGAAGTTAATAAAATCATGAAGTCATATTCATCTTTTTTATTCTGAAAAATGCACTAACTCATATCATGCTTTCTGTTAGAACAATTTTTGCCACTAGATGGTGCAGTAGATCATTATGCAAACTAAGCAGTCATAATTATTTATTACTGATCTTCGAAACGCAATTTTGAGTATTAAGTTTTAATTAGAATGTCTCAGTCTCACTGAACAAAACTTATGCTAAAATTGTACTTGTATAGTCAGATAACGAAAAATGTATAATATTATTAATATTGAATAATTCTTAGATGCTTAAGTACAGATTTATCATCATAATGTCAGCTTTCCACTCGTAATAAAACGTATTCTGCGTACACAGTTGATCCTTTCTAAGACACTAAAAACGAATTTTTCGATTGCGGCTTGTCGAATATTACTTATATTTTCTTAATAATTGTAAATATTGTTCAGTTTATTACTTTTATAGAAGAACAAAGGTTCTATCTTAGTTATCATCCTTAAAAAAATAATTTATATAAAATAATTTTGTAAACACCACTTTTTTATTGAAAAAATTCAAAGCCAATGGCTTCTTCGTCAGTGTGGTGTTTACAAAGTTATTTTATATAAATTATAATTATGTCACCACAAAATAATTTAGCTATATTTGAAGAAAAAATAAAACTTAAAAAAATAGTTTAGCATATACATTCTGATATAAATGAACAATTAAAACCAACATTTGCGAAAAACACGCCGAAAAATGCATTTGCAGTGAATGTCCAGCGTTAATGCCTTCTTTAAAAATTATGACGTAAAACACTGAACCTTGTTTTTTTCCACTATTTTGTATTTGAGAATTGTTATACCACATGTTTCGAAAACATCCGTTTCCTTATTCAGGTGAGTTATGTCTTAACTCACCTGAAGAAGGAAATGTATAAATAAATATTTTAAATGTTATTGCTGTGTTGCTACCAAATAGTGCACATGAGTGCTTTTGCTAATTATATAATGTTTGCTATGATGTTTCATTGTAAAAACGAAATCAAATCTCTCTTTAGTATGAAGCAGCCTTTTTGTCACTTGATAAATCCTTGGGGGTTAATTAGTGGAAGTGAATATTGTTATCTTTGTTTTGAATAGTGATTTGGAAATATGATTTTGGAAGGGAAAGACCCATATTTCCTATAAAATCTCTAATTTCAGTTCATTTCGAATTCAGTTCATTTCGAATTCCTCGGTGACTGCATTCAAAACATTTTTTATTTTGGATATTGCTGCCTTTGCTTTTATACACCTCATATGTAACAGAAAGTATGGATAATGGATGAAGAACCTGCTTTTTCCCTCGCCACTACGAGAAATTTGCACTCTGCCCAATAAACAAACGGCATATTTGTTATTATCACTACTGATATCAAAATATTGTCAAATAGGCGATCTTTGTTTCACTGTCGGCATTTTTAAAAATTATATTGTAATACACAAGTTAAATTTATAATCATATAACAAGTGAGCGTAGCAAATAACAGCCGGATATCCGGCTATCCGGCGTTGAGGCTCGCCGGATATTCGGTATCCGGTATCCGGCCAAATCACTATCCGTTTCATCTCTATATATCACATATTATACACATATTATATTCTCACGATTAAATAAAAATCGTTAATGAATAATCTAACTGGTATCTTCAAGATAATCAAAAGCTATGTGCTATGCAATTGAGTTTAAAATCTCCCACATGTTTGCATGTTGGTGGCACTGCCGGCTGAGAATTAATTACTAGAGCGAGGATTAATCTTTTCAGCTCATGCTTGCTGAAATTCTAAACGTGAGTACGAATCCTAGACAATACCGGATTATCACACTTTGCATGATGCAATCTTGCGGTATCCAGAACCAACATGCATCTCGTAGACGGCAAAATAAAGCGAAGTTCCGTAAGCAAAATAACTTTTTTTAATGTTTATAGCGTAAAATTTGTGTTTGGACAGAACCAACATGCATCTCGTAGACGGCAAAATAAAGCGAAGTTCCGTAAGCAAAATAACTTTTTTTAATGTTTATAGCGTAAAATTTGTGGTTGGACATAATTATCCAGAACCAACATGCATCTCGTAGACGGCAAAATAAAGCGAAGTTCCGTAAGCAAAATAACTTTTTTTTAATGTTTATAGCGTAAAATTTGTGGTTGGACATAATTATCCAGAACCAACATGCATCTCGTAGACGGCAAAATAAAGCGAAGTTCCGTAAGCAAAATAACTTTTTTTTAATGTTTATAGCGTAAAATTTGTGGTTGGACATAATTATCCAGAACCAACATGCATCTCGTAGACGGCAAAATAAAGCGAAGTTCCGTAAGCAAAATAACTTTTTTTTAATGTTTATAGCGTAAAATTTGTGGTTGGACATAATTATCCAGAACCAACATGCATCTCGTAGACGGCAAAATAAAGCGAAGTTCCGTAAGCAAAATAACTTTTTTTAATGTTTATAGCGTAAAATTTGTGGTTGGACATAATTATCCAGAACCAACATGCATCTCGTAGACGGCAAAATAAAGCGAAGTTCCGTAAGCAAAATAACTTTTTTTAATGTTTATAGCGTAAAATTTGTGTTTGGACATAATTATCCAGAACCAACATGCATCTCGTAGACGGCAAAATAAAGCGAAGTTCCGTAAGCAAAATAACTTTTTTTAATGTTTATAGCGTAAAATTTGTGGTTGGACATAATTATTAATTTGAGAAAACTAACAAACTTTCTACAAACCACACTGATTGTTTTAAAACGTCTATTACTTTCGATATTGTACCTACTCTATCTTCATTAAGACGAATGCACAATAACATCCATAAATTAAATTTGGAAGTCTAAAAATATGTTTTACTTTACTTTGTAATACACACACACAATGAGTTATTAAATTACAACTATAGTTTCGAGAGGAGTAGTCCGTTTCAGCATCAGGTATAGATAATAACTATACCTGATGATGAGAGGAACTGCTCCTCTCGAAACATAGTTGTAATTTAAAAACTCATATTATGTGTGTGTATTACAAAGTAAAGTAAAACATATCTATACCTGATGATGAGAGGGATGCTCCTGTCGAAACTATAGTTGTAATTTAATAACTCATATTGTGTGCGTGTATTACAAAGTAAAGTAAAACATATTTTTAAATATAATGTTGAACCACCAAGTATCTGCTAAATCTTTCAATGATATTAAATTTGGAAGAGTCAAGTGTAAGGTGCGGGTGCGATCTCATTAGTGTCGGGGGAGAGGAATGAAGTTTGACAGTGAGACATTGAAATGGGTAGTATATTAAATAATAAAATATTAGTCAAATTTAATTGGTTGTTACTTATATAAGACTCCTCTACCCAGCCACAAATGAGGCCAAACCTAACACTTGACTTTTACACATTTAATTTATGGAGATTATTGTGCGTTCGTTCTGACGAAGATTCAGTACAATACAGTACAATACAAGTACAGTAAGTATCTAAATCGGTAGACGTCTAAAAACAATCAGTGTAGTTTATATAAAGTTTGTAAGTTTTCTCAAATTAACAAAATACATAACTTAAATTTTATGTAGGTATTAAGTGTGAATACCTGCCTACAAAGCGCGAAAAAGGTCAATTTTTATGAATTTTTTAAAGGAAATGTATATAAATTATGGTATTGGTATTATTTCTAAATGAAAGTACATACTTTTATAAACATGTTAAATAATTTTCATTAAAAAATATTCAGCATTGGGCGTTTCTTCATTGGCCGTGCCGGGCCTTGTCGGCCAATGAAGAAACGCCCATTGGCGGAAAAATTTTGGGTTCTGTTGACTGCCGAAAAAAAGTCCTCCGCGGTTTACCACTCCCATTTCATCTGCAATCATAAGAATAAAAAAAAAAAAAAGATTATCAAAATCGACACTGTAATTTAGTCTTTGACGTAGGAATTTTTGGAAATATTGTTTTTTGACAAAATGGCGGGCGTTTGAATTTAAAATAGTGTTTTTTAGGGAAAAATCCGATATTATACCGATAAACAAAAACTAAGTCACTTAAAAAAAATCCAACGACAAATATTATATAATAATGTATAGAATAACCACTAGAAATTTCATGTTAAGCGGTTCAGTGATTGCCGAGATATTTTGGTCACCGATTTTTAATACATGGTTTCGAGTAAAACGTCTTTGAAAATTGAGTAATGAATAAATCGCGAAATATTTCAACTGACATAAAATCATCGATTCCAGGATCATAATATATTTCCTCCACCTTCCTTTGAATTCCCATATCATCGAGCACTCTTCACAAACATAATAAAAATATATCTAAGTTTCTACTATGAAAGAGCCCAACTGGCAGCCTACCTGCATGTATCGCGGCACCGTGTGGCGCGGCGCGTAATCAACAAGGAGTGCCACTTTTATCAGCTATCGAAGCTAGAAGATCGCATTGATAATCGATACTAGCCGCGAATGACATTAGCACAGCATAAGCAAGCCTGTTCATACATGCTCAAAAGATACCTCCTCTTGTGGTGAATATCATTACTAGCAATGTGCGTACACACATGCCACTAATAAGCAAGGGCTAAAGGAGGTCAATACTGCGCATGCTCACGTGCCACTAATAAGCATGTGTATCAGTACCTTTAAGTAAATCCATTGGCCGCTTCAGTAAAACTCTGGCCGGCGAACGGAGAGGTCGTTTCATTGTTTAATATTTTTTTGCTTAAAGATAAGGTGACCACAAAATCGCAAATATGTCCAAGTTAGGAAAGGGCAAATTGCTTTCAGGTCAAGCAAATAAGATAGTTTTAAATGTATATAAATATTTCAAAGAATTATATAAAACCAGCAATTCGGAAATTATTAACTACTAACTAACTAACCTTGAAAAATCACGGGACATAGTAATAATTAATAATGCCCTCGAACCTGAGTCGCGCGCTGATCGACGTGTCACCCTCAAGCTCCTGGGCCTTATTAGCGGCTAGTCATTATCATTATAGTGTTGTAATTATAGACTAATCCGGTGAATTACGAACAGACTGACATTCAAAATTGGGATAGTTGATGATTATCGTGTTGTTTTCTGAGGTAACCATGGTCACAAGTAAGTCGTTTGCGACCAAAAAATAATCCTAACAGCATAATTTATCATCACACACATATGATACGATACCATTTCTAAAGTTCTATAAAGTAGTAAATCATGAGGTACTTTATCAAAGGCCTTGCTGAAATCAGTGTAGACGAAGTCCACTTGATATTTGTCAGCAAGGGCTTTCAGTATCTGATCTTCATACAGAATTAAATTCGCCAGAGTCGATCTATTGCTAACAAAGCCATGCTGACTTGGCTCGATGAGGCTCTCGAGGAGAGGAGAAATGTCATCCAAGACGAGTGATTCAAAGAGCTTAGCTTGTATTAAATTTGTTATAATTTATTTAGGCTAATCCAAATTTATACTTCACACCTGCAAACATTTTTAGTCTGTCGCCTCGTGATCCAAAGGTCGCGGGTGCAAACCTCACTACAGACCAGCAAGTTAG
The DNA here is from genome assembly GCA_016648135.1 of Agrypnia vestita. Classification (NCBI taxonomy): domain Eukaryota; kingdom Metazoa; phylum Arthropoda; class Insecta; order Trichoptera; family Phryganeidae; genus Agrypnia; species Agrypnia vestita. The sequence goes on from JADDOH010004588.1 coordinate 18,355, forward strand.
TCCTATTTTGGCAGCACAATTTAGTTGGAAAATAGTAAGAATATTGATGTGACACGTATTCCGTGTTCACATCTCTATTTAAAAAAAAAATAACGGCGCGGAACAGCTCTACAGTAGACTGGCCAAACCACAACTCATGTTTTTTAGCCGTGATCTTCTCCTTGTTGACGTTTTCGGATTTTTGTTGCTTTAATTACTGATTTTTTATTATTCTGCTTCTGCAAGTCAGAAGACTTGTTACGAGACTTGTTAAACAATTTTTTATGACTATTATAAACAGGCCTGCCAGAAATACAACGGTTGGCAGAAATACAACAATTGCAAATATTTGAGAATTTTGGCATTGTTGTATTATATACTTCAAGAATTCCAGAGCAGTAAAAGTCCGGTTAATAGGATACCCACAATAAGGACAGTTTCTGGGAGAGATATGTCAATTTATTCGGAATGTGGTATTCAGTAAAGTTTTTAAAATGTATATCTAAATTATTTAATTAATCAAAGTGTAAATTTTATTTTTATTTTATTAATTTATTCGTGGATATTTTATTAGTCGCAAAATCCTAGGACCCTTCCCTATATATAATCACGGTATCGTGGCGATGGGAGACAAATGAAAGACAAAAAATAAAAAAGTTTTTATTTGTCCCAAAGACACTAACACGAACTTAACTGGAGAACTTTCTTTAATTCACACTAAATTAAACAAACGCAATAATCACTCGTCTGTGGAACACTTTATATTCGTCTTCAGAATATTCACCTGGCTACCTGGCTGTGATTGCACTTATTCACTATCGAAAGCCCGGTAGGTACTCTCGTAATGTGTTTCACTTGTCACTTGTTTGAGATCGCCTATCTTTCGTTTTATAGGGATTGTCTTTTTGCGAACGTTTATGTATGTTTTGGGAACGTTTTGAAAAAGTTTTTGGAACGAATGACCAATTGTAAAACTTTATTAATTTGTAATGATTCTGCAAATCTGGTGTTCAGTTTGTTGGACAATCCTCGATGTTGATTACCTTTTTCCGTTTCTTTCTCTATCTCTCGTGTCTCGCAGTTTCGTGATAATATTATTGAATTATAAATTAATTAGATTCTAAAATATAGAGACAAGTACAAACAACAAAAATTAAGTTCGAGACTGGACAACCTTTAGTATTTAATAAATAAATAGTTATCCATAGTTACATACGTCTATGTTATATATATATTTATTAATTCAATATGACTACTCTGATACGAAATATTAAAGACGATGCAATATTTCACTGACGTTCATATCATATATCTGAAATTCAATTACGGGCGGAAATCCAATAAATATAAGTATTTTTCCCAAATGTGTTTATATTATTTGGCAATCCGCGTTCTCATAAAAACCTTAACAGAGAGTTTGAACCCCGAATTCCGAGCTGGATTATCTCCGGCTGAAACATATTTATACAAAACAAAAATGACGGTGCGGGGTCTATATTAACTAGCCCTAATCGAGTTTAAATGTAACGCCGGTATTCTCGCTGGTTTTCGTCGCTGACCAATGTTTCCATATATACTCCAATAACTAATAAGTCTCTGACCTTAAATGCCAAACAACGTATTTAATCTACTTTGAATCAAGACGAAATACCTGCCAAATCGATATATTTGTATTTCATTTTATTTAGTTTAGCACAAACTCAGGCGTTACACGCCCGTTACACACCCATACACTTTGTGCATGATGGTCTAACATAATTTCACCTAAATAATATCATATTATGTTACATTATTATACTACAAAAGGTATAATCGTACAAGGAAGTTTATCTATCTTTTGCATCAATGATCATGCTGTCAATTGTTATAAATAAAATATGAAAATAATTATGAATAAAACACTTATTTTGTTTTTTTTCGCTAGTTTATTTTTAGTATAACACAATATGTTTCGGAAACCTCCATTTCCTTCCTCAAGTGAGTTGAGACTGAAATGTCTGGTGTGTTTTGAAATTCATAAGAATCTTAATATCAATAATCAAAAATAATTTAATACGACCCTTGCGTGACCGCGCAACGTGAGCCGCGGACTGATTGTGTATAATTATCTTGTGTATATTATATAATTATCTTGTGTATATCATGTGTATGTAATATTGTGTATAATTATCTCTAATTACCTAAAATTGTTCCAGCAAGTTGCGGACAGACAACAAAATAATTATAAGGTGTTAAAATGGATTATGAACATTAAAATTATTAACATTAAAATACTCAACGAAGCACTGACTAAAATAGAACACGAAAAATACCTAGGACTCACAATAAACATCGCAAAAGGACTACGAACACATGCAAAATAATCGAAACAATGACAAAACTGACAAACCTAATCCATTAAATACAAGAGTACATCCCAAACGGCATTAAAATTATGATGTATAATGCACATGTAAAGAGTTAGATGGAACACATGAACAGCAAAATAAAATTAAAAAAATGGTACAACTTGAACTAAATTACACTAACTAAAATAATAATCTACCAAAAAACACAACAACACATCTTTAACCTTTTATATGTTGCTAGCATTATATTTCAATTTTCTTGAAATAATCGGTACAGAAAAAAGACATAGGTACTTAGAAAATCCTAGAAAATTTCGGACCAGAGGAGAATTCACCTTGAGAGTCGGGACTCGTACAGTATGGTAGTTATCTTCTAGTATGCCTATTAAGTATACCCGATAAGACAATACTGACTAAGTGAAATTAATGAAATTGATCTCGAATACTCGAAAAGAAGACGACTGAAGCGTCATTTTAAAACTTTATGTCGAATTAATTAATTAATCAAAACTTAAAACCTTCATCTGAACGAAAATATCCATGAAATGTTGAATTACGGTTAGTGTTTTTATTAATGTGTGTTTTTTCAAAAACTTGAGAGCCAATCGGGCGCTTAACTCTGTAAAATGTTTATTCTCGTATATGAAAGGTTATTCCGTGCGGTTATTAAATACGTAAGTCCAGTTAATTTAAATGACCTCCGTAATCGGATTGAAAAGAACCTTAAAACCTCATCCTAGGGTATGTCGTGCCAATTTTGGCTTTTATAGTATTCATATTATGAAAGGAAAATATTTACTTATTATTTTGTCAGAATTATGTATTATGGTTTAAAAGTTGATCATCGTAGTCTGCGCAAGCGATAAACTATCTCTCAGAAAATCCCTCTTCTGACACTAGACTCTTGTGTAATTTCCATCAACACGTTAAGAAAAAAAATCTCATTTCTTGGTACTTTGTAAAATATTTCTCCAATTGAAAATAATAATTTTCAGGTGTATCCTAGTATACGTTAAACAATTTACAATATCATGTATACATTAAATTTATATTGCTTCATTTGTCCACTTTAAAAATAAAGAGGCATCATACCAGTGATCGCATATGTGGCTATAGCATAGTTTCTTTAATATTTGGAATATGACAGTTATAGAACACATTTACAACTTTAAAAAATTTGATAATGTGTGGATGTTCTTACTTGTGTTCTTCTTTGTGTAAAAAACCAGCCAATAAACCTTGTGGCCATCCGTTAAAGGTACATGTTTCCATATGAATGGAGACTTCTGTAATTTACCTGTGTTAATGATTCTCTCCGTGAACAAAATCCAGTAATTGTGTTCTTAGAACATACATATGTATATAAATATTGTTAAAATAATCCTGCGCTTATTTCACATATGTTTATTACACGACGGAGGCAAACACGATTTGAAAAACTAGGCGTCGAGAAAAGTGTTGAAATTGGGCTCTCCACCATCTAATCAAGCGGTACATATCAACATCTGGGGTTGGTTGATGTTTATTGTTGTTTCGGTAAGGGTTGGGGGCTCCAATCCATCACCGCCATCTACAGGAGAGCCTTTTCTTTCCTCCGGATCTGTCTCACGATAAATCCCACATTCATTGCGCAATTGTGTACGCATCTCACTTCTACCCCTTCTGAGATATCGGTCATCTTATTTTCCTTTGTAAGCGGGGATTCTTTTATCCCCGAGATAATCTATTTCTCATAAAACCTATCAGTAGGGATAAACTGGTTTATGATAAAGCGATTCCCGCCTTTAATTGTTTTCGTCGCAGACAATATTTTTGTTCAAAATAATTTTACTGCTAGACACGTGTCAAGTAAAAGATGGTGAGCCTTTTTTAATATTAATATTTAATTCTTTACATAAATATTATGACTGCAATTTATAATAAATTCAGAGAATTTACTCTGCTCGTGGATCGACTTTTGTTGTTTACAAACAAAAACTTGATCACATTTCAATGTTCAAATATTTATTGTAATTTTTTTTGGTTATTCATTTTAATTAAATATATATCGAACTTTGTTTATATATGTTTCTCTAAAGAATTTGGAAAACAATAATTTCCTTTGTTAGGGTGTTAAAAATGTAATCCCAAATATATTTAAGAATAATTTTTAAAACACTTTAATGCAGGAAATGATTAGATTATTATTCGATAAATTTTATCTTTCTGGACACAAAGGTCATATGTACAGGGTATCCCGTATCGCGATGTCAAGCTGAAATCGGATGATAGGCCAAGTCATAATAGTTATTAGAAAAATATTTAAAAAAGATCCAAGTCATGTGTTTTATAAGCATTTAAAAAAAATATATATATATCTATACCTGTGACAGTCTTTTCACTCCTGTTGCTACAAATCTTTATTTTTCTTCATATTTTTTATTATTGTGCAATCCTGATTAATGTTTCTGTACACTTTTGTCCAAAATTCAAAACCGACTGCTCCAGCTTTGAAGAAAATGTCACTTTTTGACCAAACCAAGTATTCAAAATCCATACTGCTCAGTTTTAACTGACTGTTTTTTTTATTTTTTTAAATATTTTTCTGAAAACTATTATGACTTGGCCTATCAGCCGATTTTGGCTTAATGTCGAGATACGGAACATCCTGTATATGGCCGAATATCCGAGTAAACTGTAACATAAAGATTATGAATTGCCGTGAAAATTCAATTATATTTTTAAGAAAAAGATTGATGTAGAAACCGAGTATTTTAGTTGATTTTCAATAATAATATAGGCACAAAATAAATAATGTCACACAGAAAACAGAATGTAAAAAATATTTTTCACCAAAACATCCAGAAAAAACGTATTTACCTAAATTTAAAAAAATTCAAATAATTACATCAAACTGTTAGGTTAATGAAATATAAGTAGTGTCTTGAATGAATGAAGTTAATGAAATATAATAAGTGTGGTAAAAGGTATACTTCGTTCGAAAGAAAAAATCTGCTCTACATGTTACGTTAAAAACATTTATTATTTTATTTATATACAGGCCTCCAAAATAGAATGTCAAGTAGACAAAAGTGAGTACTTTCAACAAATATTTCTGTTCGTGTTCGAATTTTCGAATCGTGTAAGACCGTTTGGTTTTTATCGCAGAGGTATCGAGGAACTTGTAAAACGTTGGCAAGAAGTTGTCAATGATAAAGAAGAATACACTATTGACTATTTTTTTCTAATTTTTTGGTTGTTGTGTCGTCTTGTCTTTTTCATTTGGATAAGAAAGGACGCAACTTATGTTAACACCAAACAGTAAATTAAAAAAAAATACTTCTATAGAATCTTTTTTGAAGGTTTTTATTGATATTGGCGATTTACTTACCTATGTATAGGTAAATATTATTATGTCTGAAACAACTCATCATTATTAAAAACCAATTAAATATGGATTTATTTATGCAAATTTACCGTTCGTGTACGTGCTGCCGCGGGACACAGAAGGGTTAAGCCAATATTGATTTCTGGTCACCAAACCACCCTTCTCCCTTTTCCATAGCCCGCCCCCATCCGCCTCCGGTCGCTCCCCTTCCCCACCTCCCACCACTGCATCAGCCAAGAGTGAAAACAACTTTCGCAGGCGTAAATTTAAAACTTTTACCTTCTGTTTTACGCAGCTTTTTTTATTTGAAGGACTTGTCAAATTGACTTCCCATTACATGTTAATATTGAAAGTAAAAACATTAGGTAGAAAAACTAAATTGTATGCCTCTACGGAATGCTGCACGGTCTTTATGTGATCGCCTCGATATTTTATTTAAAATTAAAATATGTTTAATTAAAAGTTACGCCGAGAAACTCACTCCATCGAGCGGAAATACGGTATTTAAATGACCATAAAATAAATAAACACAAGAACAATAGCAGTCTAATTAATAAAAGAGCAGAAAATATAGTCAAATAAATAAAAGAGCAAGCGACCATTGAAAGCCTTCGCTTTACTCGGCGACGGGCCGTGCGTCTCTGTTCTAGACCATCACACATTACTCAGTATGTGTCCTACCCCCATCTTTTCTACATTAAAACTCTATACACAAAATTCGTCGGAAATATATCTCAGGGGTAAAAAAGAGGGGGCAAAATTTGCCTACGGTACCCGCCGGGTCATAAAGAATAACTTTTGAGTCAGATCGGTCAAACGGTACAGATTTGCATCGAAAGTATATCAGGGGGAGAGAAAGGGGTAAAAGAATAGGGAGGGAATATCGCCAATGTTACCCGCCGAGTCAAAGCATAAATATACAAAATTTGAATCGAATCGAACAAATGGTGTAGATATTATCATTCAGAATCGTTCGTTATTAAAAACAAAACATTTTCACACTGAGTTATATTGCGATCTAATTTAAAACACATGTGATTTAAATTACACTTTCTTTTACACTTTATTACTTTACACTGATTTAAAGTACACTTTCTTTTACACTTTTACACAAGTACACTTTACGTCTTACTTTCTAGCACTTAATCATACTACTTTAACCATAGTCTAAAATAACTTATTTTTGAAGTGTGCTTTCTTCAGAATCAGTATAAGTTTGTAAAGTAATACTTCCTTCAAAAGTTTATAACTTGTGCCGAGCAAGGGAATAAATCGAATCATTTTTAAGATATCTTGCGACCTACATATGATTTTAAAAATATCCCTGGCACTCCATCCGCAATAACCAGGTAGATTTTGCCAGTACGTGAAAGTAATTTTTTTATTGAGGCCAATAATAATAATATTTTTATGATCAATGAGTGTTTTATAAAAGATTGTTAATTCCCCCAGAAGATGAGTAATTTACCTCGGAAATAATAAAATATGTTTTGATGCCTCTTTTAGAACCTTCTTTCATGCGGATATACAAAATATTAAATTTCGAAAATTTATACCATATACTAGCTGTTCATACCGGCGTTGCACGGGTTAAGGATTAAGCTTATAATTAATTTGCGAGGGTAAACAAAGGTTTGATTCGAACTGTATAGATTTGCATCGAAAATATATCAGGGGGAATGGTAAAAAAATAGGAGGGAAATGTTACCCGCCGGGTTCTAAAGAATAAGTTTACAAATTTTGAGTCCGGTCGGTCGAATGGTATAGATTGGCATCGAAAATATGTCAGGGGGAGACAAATATGTAATTTATGCTTGCGAAATTTATAATGTAATTTTTTTTTATTTTTTTTTATTTTTTATTTTTTTTTTTATTTATTAAAGACACTAACAGGATAATGGGTACATGACACTCAGATAATAAACATTGTAGTGAAGACTATGCCCATTATCCCAATTACAAGTGTCTTCGGCATGCTCTAGTAACATGTATTTTTGTAATTAATTATATTTCACATGTACATTTATGTATATTATATATTTGTGTTTGAGTGTAGTGCGATTAATGATCTATAGGTTCATGTCGTCGTTTAGAAAATGGGTAATAGTATTGTTTGGATAACTTTGTTTTATGACATGTATTTATACACTGAACTAATAATAACATAAATTGAAGTAATAATTCATGAAAAAATATAATAAAATAAGCAATTCACCTCTTTCATAAAAGTTACGTAACTACTCGCATGGGGTCACCGCTCAATAGAACAGGGACGTGCCCTTCCACTCCCGTGACTTGATCGCTACTAAAATGCAAACTTTGACATGATTTAAGAAGCTAGCAAGGGTGCGGGGAAAAATGAAACGCGGCAAGTACTTTTTTTTTAAACGCGAAAGTGCTTTGACCCCGCGCGAGTAATTAAGGGTTAAGGAACAGTTCAATAATAAGTGTGTCAAATATTCGAGAGACATTTAGTGACTATACTACAGGTACTACAATTTAACTCGTGTTCATTGACTTTTTTGGTAACAAATTAAACTAAATTAATTTCAAGTGTTTTAAATTGCCTCCTAAGCCACGTCCCGTGACGATATAGATTACAGGAATGACAAAAATATTTTTGTCAAAAAGATTGTCAATGTCTTTTAAAAATGAGCACGACTGGGTGAACTGACGATACACCGCGACACGGCTTCTACACAACGAATGGGGACCCACCACTTTCCCAGGGCCGTTCTATGAGCCGACGGCTCCCATATCGGCCCTACTCTTGCGTCGCCAGGTTGACATTTTTCTTATTTAAAGCCATCCCCGTGCGGCGCCCGTGTATAGGGCGAATGCCGCAAGGTTCTGGCAGCAAAAAACCCATTCGTTGTCCCCTCCACCAAGAACTTTCTTTATTAAATCAAATACAAATACAAGAAAATTAAAAGCATATAAAAGAAATAGATTTGTGCAGCGGCATAAAAATCAGAAGTAGAAAAACAAAAGCAAAGAAAAATAGAAATAAAATCAGGTTAAATACAAAATCAAAATAAAAAGAAGATAGCAAAATAGTAACATAAAACAGTATAAGCGAGGAAGAAAACAGGTTAAATTCATAAGCAAAAATAGCAACAAAATAGTATCATAAATTATCCAAGAAAAGAAAATTAAGATATAAAAACAGGTTAGAAAAGAAGCAGAGTAGTGATACACAAAGCATACGACAGTGGAGCTGTCACACAAGAAGTTGGAGAGAAGGATCTGGTGGAAGGGACAGTGGATATGTGGCTTCTACACAATATCGTACCGGCTCCTATTATGAGTATAGAATTAATTTCGTTCCCCTGAACTTTGGGTCTATAGTCTGTACAATGACTAGGGCGGCCACTGAAAACATCTATTGCCTTTTTAAAAGCGTATTAAATACGCATTTTGCCGGTTCGCCGATTATTAATCCCGCCGAACAACTAAAAAAAGATAATAATTTTAATTAATTACAGCACGGGCGCCTTACTAAGCCCGTGACTGCCGTCTTGGGCGCCTCCTTACTCTAACGATTTGTTTGTGTAGTCGCAGAACTGGTTACATCCGGAACAAAGTGCTAATCTTGTTTCATTTAAAAAAAATTGAGGCTCATTCATATTCATAGGCCATTTAAAACGGTTTTTAGTCATGAAAATCAAATATTTTAATGTTAATTTTGACTATTGCGTCAGATAGCTCGGATACATAATCCGCAATCGTCACACCGGATACTAACAATTTCGTCCGTCCATAACTTCCGATCCAATAGCTGGTCTCATTTTGTTTTCTAAAATTATCGTCAATTTCAAAATTTTTATTAAATAAAATGAAAACATTGTTAAAACATTTTTTATTTTTTTATAAAATACCCTGAATTGGATTTTTTATAATATTTAAATTTTTTATTAATATTTCATTTTAATAAAAATTAAAACTAATAAATGCACAGCGTATGATATTAGTATCAATCAATTATCAAAATATACAATTATCTCTGCAATAATTTACGTCATTAACGCTACCAGATGACTAAAATTATAATGAAGTATAAGAAGCAATAAAGCATTATTCTCTATTTAATAATGACGCTACGCTACTCTAGATATCACTTTTCTCACAGCCTTGACTAGCGACCGAAATATGTATAAATGATAGAAGTATGCTTGACGGGTTGTAGCTAGTATTTTGTAAAATTTATCGCAAAATATTCGCGTAAAGAAAAATCGGTTGGAAATATTGGAATTTTTTCGTAATTTCTTCTCTCACGTTTGAATAAATCGATTAAATAACGATACTTATTTCAATGATTTAATAGTACATTAAAATATGGCGGGTTAGTTGTGGTAGAGAGAATTCCCATACCTGTGAATAAATTCTGCTGCCTACGTCTGCCACACGTCTGAAAGAATTCGCCCCGCTTTTCTCGGCCGCGGTACCGAAGACACCGCGCTAGAAATAGCTAAATATTTTGTAATCAAAATCTGTCAACTTGCGTCAACAATCCTTAATCCTAACCATGTAAGTATTTCTGCTTACCTGTTTTGTTTGCTTACCGTTCATACATTACACTTACGTGAATGCATCGCGAAATTTCACTAAACACTAAGGAAACCATGTAGCAAAGGTAAACTTCTTCACCATTTTATCCAAATTGGAGACCATTCACCACGAATCTCGGAGCATTATAAAAAAAATCCAAATCAGATTTCAAGCATAATTTTGCTTAATATTTCATAAATCTTTTTACGTTTAAATAAGTCGAAAATAATGCTTAAAATTATGAACATTCTCTTTGGGAAGTAAGATTTAGGATTCCACCAGATTCTTGTTTCCAGGAAGAATTTGTATTTCAAAATATTTAATGCTTTTTATACCTACTTATCTTTTGATTAATCATCAAAGCATTTTTGTTTTTTTTTGCAATCGTGGAATATTCGTACAAATTCGGTTTATGGTTTATAGAAATATTACAACGATTCTTAAGTTATACTCTTCATTTTTACTAAAAATTTTAATTTGCAGCTCGAAGATTGACTGATGCGAAAAATTTGAAAACAAAATCAAATCATGAGGGATTCAACCAAGACTTAATCATCGTTCACGTTTTTTTAAAAGCGTGGGACTTGATTATACATTTATATGAGGTGACATATATTGGGTTAGGTTTGGTCCTGATTAATTAAAGCAATAATTCAGAAAGAACTCTTATAATGTGTTTTAACCTTTTCAAATCCTGTACTACCTATATTTATAATAATTACTAAAATTTGAGAATTATTTGAAATACTTCAAACATTTAATTCATTTTTAGGTATACCAGAAATTTTACTAATACGAAAAATTTATAAAAATAAAAAGCAAAACCTGAATAAAATATATTTAAAAATTATATAAATAAAAGACTAAATGACTTTTAAATTTGCATAGAAAAAAATAAAACTACTATATATGACATTCTCTCGCTGCATGTTTTTAAAACATACGAAGAATAAAACATCGGAAATTTTTCGAAAAAAAAACTCATTGTTTCGACTTTATTTTATGATGAAGGAAATTTTTCCTTTAAGAACTATCGCATACGAGCACACAAACATAACAAGCAACAAGAAAATCCACAAACTCCATAAATTATTGTTGTAGGCCTATAGGAGTTTCCAAAGTTGGCCGCTAACCCAAAGGTCAAGAACTCAATCTACGCCCCCGGCAGCCCTAAGTTAATCCTATTTTCCTAAGACGCTTAGAACTATCTACTTTATCTGGAGATCAACAAAAATTTGAATGACCGTTAATATCAAAATGAATATTTTTACGCTAACCGTAAAACCGTAAAAATCACGGGATATAATTGTTTATTTATTTATTTTATTTATTTATTTATTTAACGCTCTTATGGACTTTAACAAAATACACAAAATATAAAATAAAAAATTGCAGTCAAAAAGATTCATGTACGTGTAATAGATTTGTGTAAATTAAAAAGAGAAGTTTAAAAGGGAGAAGGAAAAGAAAAATTTATTTATCCATTACCATTTAGTTGAGACGTAAAGAATTGTTTCAATTTATACTACCAGCAAGAATATCGAACACCTTTATTGTTTATTCCGCATGTTTATTCCCTAAGGAGTGGTCTGGGGTCTGGGGATTACAGGTTTGCTATTGCATTAGTTTTGACATTTCCTCTATAATAGAATAAGGTGATTGAGGTGAGTATTCGCGAAAACGGCGCTATATAAAGTATCCAAATATTATTATTATTATTATTGTTACTGTGTCTTACGACCTCGATGGTGCATATAAGTCGATCAGACTAACAATCTGGGGGCAATCAATCATGTAATTTATGCTATACAGAAAGATTAGGTCTGTAGCGGTACGTCTCACAGACAAGTTTAATAGTTGCAGACGACTGAAGAGATATTCAGTAGAGATTATAGATCCTTGCGTGTAGTCTGGGCCGCGCATTCTGGGCGTCACATTCTAATTATGTTAAGTTGTAATTCCAGTAAGTCACGGACGTTACAAACCTGTAGACATTCGAAGTTTGGGATATGATTAGTTGAAAACTGGATTTGGGTCAACTTCATTTGACAGCCGTTTGTCTGACAGCCGTTTGTCTGACAGCCGTTTGCTCGACGATTAACTGCCCGACATACCGACTGCCCGATAAGCCTGACAAAAAATATTTCATTCTTAAAATTCATTCATTCTTCCCCGTTTAAATACATGAAATATATTTGAATACATTTGAAGAACATTTTTTTTAGTGGGTCACCTAAGGATATTATATTTCATTGCATTCAAAGATATTGTTTTTAATATTCACATATTCGTATTTAAAGCAAAGTAGCATACAAAAAACTCGGTTATAAACATACTTAGAAGATTATCAGAGATGCTTTTGTTGGATGTATAAATGGCGCATATAACGTCTTATATATGTAATTATTATAAATCAAATAACGAAATCTTTGAAAGTATAACTCTTAATATATTTATTATTAGCAGTTATAATTTCGTCCGAGATTACCACGAACGTTGATTTTGTTGTTTTCCTTTTTAGATATTATATAGACAACTGATAGAGCGTTTACCGTTAGATTGTATTTCCAAATACAATTTAGATTTTAAACGAGTTTTTAAAACAGTTACAATAAAAAACATCAGAATATATAAAATAATTTCTGGGTTTGGTATGAAATTAATTACAACAGCAATACTTTCATATTAGCAGCATTGATCGACCTCCAAAAACTTATTATATTTCTTTTAGATTATATTTCCAAATACAATTTAGATTTTAAACGAGTTTTTAAAACAGTTACAATAAAAAACATCAGAATATATAAAATAATTTCTGGGTTTGGTATGAAATTGATTACAACAGCAATACTTTCAAATTAGCAGCATTGATCGACCTCCAAAAACTTATTATATTTCTTTTAGATTATATTTCCAAATACAATTTAGATTTTAAACGAGTTTTTAAAACAGTTACAATAAAAAACATTAGAATACATAAAATAATTTCTGGGTTTGGTATGAAATTAATAACAATAGCAATACTTCCATGTTAGCAGCATTGATCGACCTCCAGAAACTTTCAGAGAGAGTTTTACCAAATCGAAAAAAAGTAAAATAAACCATTTAATTGAAACGTACGATACAGACGACATAACGTATGCTGCGGAAGTAAGCGTTCGCTCTGCAGGAAAACGGAACGGTGCCAATTTAATAAAAGAAATATGCTCATCCTTTCCACGTCCAACCTAACCTCGTGAGGTTCTTAGAAAGTGTAAAAAAACTTTTTAATTCCTATTGGACAGATGTCTGAAGAAGCATCAGAGGCAAAAAACAAGGAAGGAGCACAATACCTGCAAGAAATCTAGAGTAAGAACAAATTATGACTTGTTTACCTCTACTCGATGCTGTCCATCCATATATATCTTTATTACCAAAAACACTCAACAATCATTCATCTCTTAATTCTGACCTGTTGCCCTTGCTGAAGTAATTTAACTAAAATTAAATAAATTTTGTAAGCTGTTAATGGGTTTTATTTATTACGTGTAACGAAATAATAATTATTTTTTCAATTGATTCAGCAACATTGTAGATTGACATTAAAAAAAATATTTATTCTATAATTTGTATGTATTTACTATTTTATTTTATTAATTACACTTACATGTTGCGGAAAAACCTTTCCATCGTTATACAACACCCTGACGATGGAAAGGTTTTTTCGAAACATGTAGGTATAATTCACCAAATAAAATAGTAGATACATACAAATAATACAACCAATTTTTTTTTTAGAAATAATTATGTATATAATTATTTTTTAAAAATTTATTTGCCCGAACCTAAAATGACTTTTGTCCCTCTAGATTGGTCAAAAGTAATACTGTGCGGCTGTCGGGTAATCTTGTTGTTATTTGACACTCAAAAAACTAACACACGTTTAAATCAAATACTGGTTTCTTAATGCAAAGTGAATGGAATGATGAACATGCATAAAAATATTTTCAAAGAAGTGCTAATTCATATCATGGTTAAAATTTGTAATAATTTCGTGTTAAAATGCTCAATATAATACTCAAAATGAAATGTTACACCAAAAATGCATCGTAACATTGAATGTAACGGTACTGTATTTTCAACAACTCGTTAACAATTCAAGTATGAAAACTATCTAGCAGACGTATTTCAATTTGGCGAAATGTCCGTATTTACACGTTTGATACATTTTTTTAAATTTTATGTTTGATTTTCATTTTTAGAATATCTGCGCATTTTTTTTTCAATAAATATTTTCTGTTTTAATTACAGATATACATATATTTATATGCCAAACTGCACAGCAGTTTTACGGCATGGTTGCCCTTAATATCGTTTAGCAAATTATTTTTTTGGCATTATTTTTAAGTATTTTTTTTATGAATATAACAGAGTATAATATGTTAATAATTACGTATTATAGCTTCTTTCACTTGGATATTTTAGACGCCAATAGAATTTTTCTGTCTTGTAACACATCAAGGAATTCTTTATTTATTTTATTAAAGATTCTTGGCATGACATAGTCTCTTTTTCTTTCACCATACACGTTGTTTTTGGTTGTTATTTTCCCTTGTTTGACTTGACGATCGGGTTGTATAGTTGTGATGCGAATCAGTATGTATATTAGCATTATTTATAATTTCTTCTAGAATTATACTATATTTCACTTTTTGGTCAATTGGTATTTTTTTGCATACATTGAATGATTTGTTATAATCATCCTTGTACATATATTTTGTTCTATTATCTGCTATAAGTTTAAGGAATCTTAATTGTAACTGTTTGATTTTTGTTTTGTTTTATGTATGTTTTATCAATGAGACCGTAATTTCTCATCCCATAACTGATAACCGAGTCGAATTGATGAAAGAACTAAAGAATCAATCAAAGTGTAATTGTACATTACTTAGACCGCACTGTGCAAACGTTTAGATACAAGTAATTTAATTTATTAAGAGCAGATGACGCTACAACAAAATTGATGTAGGTTTGGCCCATCAGGCATAGTACTGACGTTAAAAGTGAGTAACGTCACTGATGCAGACATCGGGAAGCATGCGGAATATCACCGCATAGCGCAGGCGAAGTAAAGACCATAGTCTTATGAAATGCACTTAACATGGATCTCAAATTTTAGTTTTACAAATATTATAAATATGTTGCCTCCAGCTAAAATTTTTACCAACTATTAAACTTAAATATGTATATTGTTCCGCCTCTTGGATTTTTTCACATTTTCAGTTGGGTGGATTTACGTGATTGATATGTAGGCACTATTATTTTGGGTGGCTCACTTATGATTCACTTATGATTCAACACAAAACTATCATGTCATTTAATTAATCTTATATTATAGATATATTTATTGAAACCAGATTTGTTACTTATTGGATGCCCGCTGTAATGTTTTTTTCTATTAAAAAGCAACTATCAACAAAAATGTAAATTTCAAGGCAATAAAAGTGCGAATGGACTTTGGTAAAAAATGTGAAAGCGTGAAAAGTTTCCCCTAATTGTCAATGCAATTTTGAAACAGAATGCATTTTCACAAAGAATATACTTGAAATAATTTAAAACTTCACCAGGGGATACGTTTGTTTTTACGAGTCAATTTTTTATAAACTTTATTTGGCATTTTATTATTCAAATTTTTTAGCTTAACCTCAATGAATTAATATTATCGTTTGTAGAGTAAAAATTGGTTTAGACCATACTACACTGAAGCATTTCAATAAGTACACAATATTATAATGTATTTTAATTAATTATATAATTACACCCACCCAAATATATCAGAAACACACTGAATTTTACAAAAATTCGAAAATCTAAGAAGAGAGTCGCCCGAAAGCGCATTTTGTCTTAATAATTTATATAATTCTGATTTAAAAAAATAATAAATATCCCTTTAATAAGTAGTTTGTTAGTGTAGTGATGCGCACAATATATAGAAATAAACCTTCTAATCCCCAAAACTGCTGACGAACGCCGATGGCAGATGCGTCCAGAGCCTCGGGGTGTATGACTCCCGCCAAGTGATGCAGTGATCTGTGGTTCGAGCCCCATTCTTGTACACCAGCAAGTTCTATTTTCTATAGTTTCTATAGTTCTATTTTCATATATAAGCGTTTCGCTTAGTTTGAAAATAGTAAGAATACTAATGCGACACGTATTCCTTTTTTGGATCTTTATTTAAAAAAACATTTTGTAAATATAAGTAACCCGCTGCATGACTACGCGTGCAATAGCCTGACGGCAGACTCACTGATGATTAAGTAACGAAGAGGAAGAAGATGAACACTGTTGGTTGAGTAAGGAAGAAGAAGGTTGACGGTAAACACTGCGCGTCGAGCTCCCCTTTACGGTGACATCCCGGTCGCGAAGATCCGACTGCGCGTTCGGGAGTAAAGGCCGGAAAACTTAAAAACAAAAGACAGACGGCGGCCGCTGCGTGGACCAGGCGACCGCTTGAATTGAATTGTTTTTTCAAAGAAAAAATTAACCTAAATAGCAGATTCGACAGCGCCACTCTTTTTCTATCGATTGCAATATTGCCATGTAAAATTGGCCCACGCGTCGCGGAGCAGAATACAAAAATATAAAAAACGAAAAAAAACGCTCTAAAGTGTACGCCGTTTCATGAACACGCACTTCAGAGCGGTTTCGATTTCTAATAGAAAAGATGCGCGCTGTCGAGCGCTACGCGCTGAAAGTTTTCGCACCGCTCTGCAATTTTATTTGAGCGAGTTATTAAGTAATTATAACGGAAATTTCGACTTTGGATGCGTACCGAGAAAAGTGGAGGGGGTGAAATTTTTTTAAAAAATGCGTAAAAGATGGCGTCTCTTACTTTTATTTGAACCTGATACTCGTTTTTTGGATATCATTAAAACTATGGCTACGGTCGCGGAAACGGCGCGCTTGCCGAAAAAGGACCAAAAAGGGGGTTTTATTGTTGTCACGTCGCGAGAAAGAAAGCTATGCAAAATCATTGCATATAAAAAATAAATATGGCCGGATTCGGCTCAAGACGTCATACATCAATTTTGAATCCGATCACAATACACCAAAATATGAGGTAAAACGAAATGAGCATAGAAACAAAATAAGAAGGAGAAGAAAAGAAATTTTACAAAAATATCACGCAGCAAACACTTATCTTTTTTATATATTTTTTAAAATTATCATTTTCTTTTGCACTTGCAGAGAACACGTAAATATGTGCGAAAAAAGTTACAAAAACGGCTTTGTCACAAAAAAACTGAAAATATTAAAAAGTGAAGTAAAAACAACATTTCACTCAATGATCATAGAAACGAAAGAAGAGGAAGAAGAAAATTTATGTTAAGAAAATGTCACGCGGCAACGACTTATGTTTCGTATTTTTTTTTAAATTGCCAATATCTTTCATATTTGCAGAGAAAACCGTAAATATGTCCGAAAAAAGTTTAAAAACGCAAAAAACGGCTTTGAAAAAAAAAACTACATGTAGAAACCCTGGAAATCCATTTCCGCCTACCTTCCTATCCCTCTGAAAATAAATTAACGAACTTCCCTTAGGCATTAATGTACTCCAAAATCTCATTTTTTTCAAACAATTTCTTCCTTCAATCTTTTCATTGCGTCTGCTACATATGTTGTCCTTATCGGTTATGTACAGTGTATTCTAGATTCATCAAGCAAATTATTTTAATTGGCAAAATTTTTTCATTTATTAAATATTATCATGTATATCTTCTTATTAGGTTATATACAGTACATATTATTCTAGGCAAATCAAGTGAATTCAAATAATTGGCTTAATATTATAGTTATATCATGTGTTCTATTTCTTAATATCAAATCTTCTTCTTCTTCTTCATGTGCCCTGTCGGGTCCTCGACGTCGGCGACATCTGGGAGAAAGTTTCCCTGTCCAGGGCAGTGCGGAACAGCTCTTCCACACTTCTTATCCCGGTCCACTCTAGGATGTTTCGAAGCCAGGAATGCCGCCTCCTTCCGACCCCTCTGCGACCCTCAATCTTCCCCTTCATGACGAGCTGAAGGATGGAGTATTTTTCGCCTCTCATTATATGACCAAAATATGAAATTTTACGGAGCTTTACCATGTTAAGTAACCGTCTGTTTGTATTTGCTCTACGTTAAACTTCAACATTACTAGTCATGTCAGTCCAAGATATCCTTAACATTTTACGATGTATCCACATTTCGAACGTCTAAAAGCGATTTAGAGTAGTCACCTTCAGCATCCATGCTTCAACACCGTAATGTAGAACTGACCATACATAGCATTTAATCAATCTCCGTCTGAGCTTCAAGTTTAAGTCGTCATTACACAGTAGACTTTTCATCTTATTAAAAAATGCACGAGCTGTCTCTATTCTGCATTTGATCTCCGTATCAGGGTCCAGATTGTCAGTAATAATACTGCCCAAATACTTAAACTGTTTTACTCTCTCAATGTTGACACCCTTCAATTGAAGGCACACATTTGGATGATTCTCTCGGCTAAAAACCGTAAGCTTGATCTTGCTAATATTTATGTTTAGACCATAGTGTTCGCCAGTGGAATTAATTTTACTGAGCAGTTGTTGCAGGTCTTCAAGACTATCTGCCAGTAAAACGGTGTCATCAGCATTTCGGATGGTGTTGATAGCCACACCGTTGACTTTCACGCCAAGGTTTGTATTATCTAGCGCTTCTTTGAAGACCATGTCAGAGTATAGATTGAACAATGTAGGAGAGAGAACACATCCCTGTCGGACGTTGAACTGGAATGCCTCGTGAAGTGGCTCCATTCTCAAGTTTAATAATAACGTTTTGCTCCCAGTACAAGTTTTTAATTATTCTCACATCCATCTCATCTATATCACATCTTTGTAATATTCTAATTAAATCTGTGTGTTTTACTCTGTCAAATGCTTTTTCGTAGTCTATAAAGCAAGCATATATATCTTTTCTTTGGTCATAGCATTTTTGCAATAAGATATTAATTGTTGTCAGCGCTTCACGGGTACCAAATCCATGCCTTAATCCAAATTGTGTAACATCTAGGTCACGTTCGCACTTGTGTCTTATTCTGGCATGTATTATTTTCAAAAATATTTTTAGGACATGTCTCATAAGACTTATAAGGCGATAGTCATTACACTTCTTCGGGTGTTGCTTTTTGGCTAGAGTAATAAACAGTGATTTCAACCAATCTTGGGGGATAATCCCTGTGTCGTATATTTTATTAAATAGTCTAAGTAGGCAGTCAATATTGTTTTCATTTATTAATTTGATAACTTCTACAGGAATTTCGTCAGGTTCGCATGCTTTTCTAGTCTTAGAATTTGCGATAGCATGCAACAATTCTGATTATAATATTGCAGGACCTCGATTAGTTTCTGATATTTCAATATTAATGCGAGAGTCTTGGAAGAGAGTTGTAATATAATCCTCCCATGTTTTTAAAATTACAGAATCATCCAATGTTAAATTATTAGATTCATCTGTGAGACATGTTGGTTTAGATTTCTTATTAAGACCAGTCAATTCTTTCAGTTTCTTGTGCATATTAAATGCATCGTGGATATGATCTGATCTTCACATTGTCTCTTTATCCATTCTTCCTTAGCTCTTTTGATCTCGCGTCTAATAATCCTTTAGGAGTTTTTATATTCGCTGCTATTATGATTCCTGTTATAAGCTATTCTGCATTGTTCCATCAAATTTAATATGTGATCTTGTAACGTTTCGCGTCTCTAACGGCGTATTGTAGGTGAAGCTTTTTTTTTTTGGAAGTTTGAATCGAAAGTTTAAAAGAGGAGGCTTTAAGAATAAGTTTTAAGTGCTTGAATGATTTTACTTAACGTTTATTTATTAAAAGTTAATATATTATTTGAGATCTATATTTGAGCAAGCTCAAAGCTATGCTTAAAATTTATTTACGTGATTGAATTATGCTTACGTATAGTCTAACATATAATTTGGCCAGTAATCGTCTAGTGATAGTAATTTAGGACTCCTCGATGTGACGTGGTTACTCAGGCACTTTTAGGAGCGTAGCAGAAGAAATGCCATTGTATTCATACGAGGTGAAACTAACCTAACATTATTAACGCGCAACTTGAGCCGGTCTCAAATATGACGGTCGATTGAACAAACTAACGAAATCGCCTATCGTGGAGGACGCATCCGTCATTTCCTCGCGAACATAGACATGTTTACGTAGATTTTTCGCCTAGAACGATGCCGCCTGGTTACCGATATTTCATATTAGAACCTGTGGACGGACCCCACGGCTGAGTGCAAAGTCACGATTACAATGGAATATTTAGATTGACAAATACCACGTGCGAACTACAGCCTAGGGCGTTCTGAGTATAACTTGGTATAACACATAATACGGCCGACATAATAGGAACTTAGCGCTAGTATTGCGCAACAACACGCAATATCTATTTCCAACTTATTTTTTTGAATGCAATAGTATAGTGGATCTGCCGGACATCCAGATTAGATAATTCCCGGTCAATTAATACACGATTATACTTATAAAACACACACATAATATTCGGAATGCAAATTGACGGCTGAGTTCTCCAGAACACATACCTACAAGGCTTACCAATAGCGCGTTTGGCGGTTTCCGGCCCGATATATCTGTTCATGGTATATAGTGGGGAGAGTAAACATATATTCATAACAACTAGGCGCAACAGAGACTCGGGGAGGTTCTGTTTGATATTTAATTTACCACAGCCCGTGATTCTAAGATCGAAATTTGCGATTCTTTCATAAGTCATATTTTATAAGAGTCAAGTTGATTCTGATTTTACTTTCCGTGGATTTTAAGTTGTACCGGGTACAGCGTTGCCGATGGGGCAACGCTGTACCCGGTAGCTAACTCCTGCGTAATCATAGCTTCCCACGCTAAGCTGCATACCAAGATCAAGCCGAGACTCTGTTGCCCCTGCTGGAATCCCCCGAAGCTCTCGCCTCCCGGCGACAACACATCAGGAAGTCAGCGTCTGATATTACAAGTTAGGTATACGGTCCCTCGTTGCAGCCAGATTAGACTGGAGTGTTTAGAGTGCTCCCACGATGCGATCACTTGGACCAGATTGTTATTAGGTACAGCAGGTTAAGGGCTAATGACAACTGGGTGACTGGAAAGACTCATCCTTTGAGTTCGTCAGACAGGGCCAGGAAGCATTGCCGGGGTATTATAATGTGCTGGTTGAGGGCTAATGGACTAAATGGGTAACTGGAAAATCCTTTGAGTTTGTCAGCCAAGCCCAGTTAGCATTGCCAAAGAAGATGTGACAGATATCCAATTGATAGATTGAGAGATATTAAAATGATGGTATTACACCATGATTACAGTTGATTGTGAAATTCCTGATATGTTGCTTGCTGGCCGGGAAGGGAGAACCTCGAGAGGTTTCTGTATACAGCAAGTTAGAAAAAGGTGGTGAATGATGAGTATGATGGTGTTAGTAATATCCTCGCGCAGTGTATAGATTATTAAACTGCTTCCTGCTTCTCATAGTTGCTCGTCCATGCGGAACGCCCTGTCTCGTTCGTTAATGTGGTTCCGAACGAAGGTTTTGATTGAGGTAAAGCTACCTGAGTCTTATAGCTGACATTCATGAACATTCATATCCGGAGCTCGAGCTTGTTGAGCCAAGGGGAGTGAAAGAACGTAGGGGTTTCTTCCCCCCGAAGTGTTTGCGCACGACGCTCTGGTCCGATTCGATCTGCTTCGTCCTTGCTTGACTGAACACATTTTAACTGTGTGGAGACTTTGCGCAGTTCTACTTAGACCCACCCGGAGTGTCCCCGCAGTCCCGTTCATCCCCTGGACCGAGAACACGCACCCCGTCATTTGATCCCGGTTACATACAACTATCCGTATCGCGAGAGTATCTCATTCTTCAATCCCCTTCATTATTCCATTTATACAACAATCACGTGACTAACCTCGAAAGTCTAGCACCGGTAATAAGATCTCAGTATGCTACGTTGCAAGTTAATATTGCACAACCGCACGAAATGCCTATTTCCCGCGACCCTGTTCAATTTGTAAAACGCAATAATATATATGTTAGTAAAACGTTCGAAATGCAGAACGCCCGTATAATGACTTCGCTTCTATTCTAAAGATAATTAAAATATAATCCCGGCATTACGTCCCAACATCAGTACCAATTTGTTACCGCGTCCGTTACCGTCGAACTCTAAACCCACGTAATGAAATGAATAGTGATGAAACACATTATGTAGCTCGAACATTCCATATAATACACATAAGAAAACATCAAGAATAAATAATATTAAAGGTTCTTATCTTATTTTTGTAGTTGGTCTGCTTCAGAGATGGCATCCTGATCCGATATCATATTACGGGTTCTCTCCAAAATTACGTAATTACCAGCGCCTGGGTAGCCCTTCACTTTGCTTCTATCGAGAATACTGCTTATTATTATAAAACCCCCGCCAGCTCCAAATCTGCAAAAAAATACACATCCTCCTTCTTTCCATTGTTTACACGTAATTCTAGCTTCGGCAAATGTATTTCATCTCATGGGAATCGAATATTAAGTTGAAAACGTTATAAATTCCTATTTGCCAAAATCTTCCCAATTGCAATATATTGCGTAACATAAATACATACATAGTCTACGTAAATTATTGAACGAATTGGTCCATTTTAGATTCATTTATTTATATATCGAGCGACAACAAAGTACGTGTAAATTAGCCGTCTATTAACCGACTTCAGAATAGGTTCGTACCCGGTAGAACTTGGAATCGTACATAAACAGTAATTAAAACGAATATTATATATCGATAGGATCTATTGTAACGATATTGGCCTATTCAAATAGACATTGCTGAAAAAATTATACGAAAATATCTATCTGCTAAACCTCATGATAAGGAGAAGCACCACAATTCATAAATACTCTATAATTAAATATTTGCCGGGTAAGTAGGTGCAGACCGAGCCTTTATTATTTCTGCGCGCGGGCGTGTAACGCATGCTTTATGTTATTTTGTTTTGACGAAATGGACCAATCGCAGACGCGGCCGTTCGCAGCGGATCTGGCCAATGAAAGGCGTCCTGAGATGGTAGACTTTGACTTTTACACGCAAGTTGGAATCAAAGATGGCGGGAGAGGGAGACTTTTTTTAGCGATACAAATTGGAGGAGCTCGTCTTGATTTTGCAGCTTTGAAATCGGCCGGAGGCCTTGTCGAAGGAAGTCCGAAATAAGGAAGATAATTTAACAGGACCGAGGAAAAAGCCGGAGGTTTATAATAATTCAAAGGAGATTTGGATCAGTGAAAACAGATAAGCATTTCCAATATTATTTATTTCTATTGCCTTTCATGTGTATTCAATTTGGAGCTTTTGGATCGTAGCAAATATTGATACATGTTGTGAATTGTTTCGTTGCGTGTTTTGGGCCTAGGGATAATTATTACTAAACGCGCATCAAATTTAATATATGATGAATCGTAATTTTGCGGCTGTAATAATCCAGCCGGTGATGTATTTCGTAATGCTCGTGTAATTTTCAAATGCGTCGCGGCCCGAACGGAGCATCATTTAAATTAATATTCATATATTGCCAAATATATAAACGCTCTAAAATTGATTATTTTTACCATCGAAGTGTGTTTATTTTGTGGAAATTGTGGTTCGGAATAGTGTGTGTATGTGACGTCGCGATTGCTTGTCTGGTTTTGGGTTAGGTTAGGTTAGGGTACGAGAGTTTCTTCCAAACGGATGCATCTTTATGCAAAGGAATTTTTATGTTATCTATACTAACGATTATAAACACGGATCTCTATATGATTTGCCTAGTAGCAATATGATAAATATTGTATTGCATGAGTAGCGTGCAATCCGGTCTTCAGCTAAGGATCACATTTATATTATCTATTACGGTTAATTATTTTTACTATCGGGCTGTATTATTTTGGGAATATTTGAGATCGGGGTAATTATGTGTTTCTGATATCACGATTGTAAGGGTGATATAAATTCAAATCGTGCGAGAAATTTCCTCCAAATAATATATTTTAAAATGCACCCGGATTTTATACTTATTTTATTGTATGTTAAATATATAGTTTATTAGATTCGTTAGATGTTTATATTACGTACCACTAAGCAATCGTTTTAAACACTGCTCCTATAAAGACGTATTTTGAATAGTATATATTGTATCTGTTTAGATTTAGTCGCATTTATTGTTTCTAGTGGGAGTTTTAGTATTGGTGCTAGGCCCCATTATGAGGCGAGAATAGGTCATATTCATAGCACGATTATAATAGGTATTTTTGCCGCGTAAGAGGTGGCTCTTTGAAAAGTACAATCGCGTTTTATGTTCGTCCCGGACGGAGAAGTTCTGGCGGTATGTAAATAAATAGAATTAAAATATTATTGGTTATTTAGAATAGCGTTTTACTTGATAAAATTGCAGAGGATGTTTACGAGTGTCGAATTTCTAACAGTTGTGCAATATGGTTTGCGCTAAAATTTATTTTGCTTCGAATATAAGAGAGAAATTCTTGTCTCAAAATTATTTACAGGTCGGCCTGGCATATGAATAAAAATTGCCATACTGCCGCCATCTAGCAGGAATCAGGAAAAGTTTTGAGCCTTCGCTAAGGATTAGTTAACCTTCGGTCTTCCGTAGCCGTGATAGTTATTCATATGACATTGTTTTTATTCATTCAATATTAGATATTTGAAATGTTTTTCTTCAACATTTTCCATAATTGTGGGTCGTTTGCGGTTTGTTCAGGGGTAGTTAACCTTCGGTTTTGCGTAGCCGTTATAGTTATTCATATGACATCGTTTTTATTCATTCAATATTAGATATTTGAAATGTTTTTCTTCAACATTTTCCATAATTGTGGGTCGTTTGCGGTTTGTTCAGGGGTAGTTAACCTTCGGTCTTCCGTAATCGCGTTAGTTTTTATATGACATTGTTTTAGTTTATTCATTCAATATAAATAATATCATATTTTTACGGGTCACCATAGTTATTTATTTATATGACAGATTGTTTTGTTTTATTCATTTAATATAAATAATATCATATTTTACGGGTCACCATAGTTAGTTACTTATATGACAGATTGTTTTGTTTTATTCATTTAATATAAATAATATCATACTTTTACGAGTTACCGTAGTTATTTACCTATATGATTTTATTATTGGGTGATGCAACGAATACTACTTTCACGAATACGAATGTCAAACCTACTATTCGGTGAATACGAATGCGAATATTTCCACCAGTCGGCGGGACGCAAACATACTTGTAATTATATTGTTTATGTCTGCATGTGATATCACTATACGGCGTAGATGAACTAGTTTGAAGGGGGTTTATGTCCTGCATGTGCTCGGCGTAGAGGGGGGCAGTCTTTTTGTTTCTAGGATCCTATACAGTTTCACAGGTGCTGATATTAAAATATATATACAAGGAAAGTGAAGGGCTACACAGGCGCTGGTAATTACTCAATTTTGGAGAGAAACCGTAATATGATTTCGGATCAGGATGCCATCTCAGAAGCAGACCAACTACAGAAATAAGATAAGAACCTTTAATATTATTTATTCTTGATGTTTTCTTACGTGTATTAAATGGAATGTTCGTGCTACATAATTTGACATGGTCACATAATCACTATTCATTTCATTATGTGGGTTTGACGGTAACGGACGCGATAACAAATTGGTACTGATGTCGGGACGTAACGTCGGGATTATATCTTAATTATCTTTAGGATAGAAGCGAGGTCATCATACGTGCGTTCTGCATTTCAATCGTATTACTAACATATATAAATATACATTACTGCGTTTTACAAATTGAAAATGATCGCGGGAAATAGGCATTTCGTCCGGTTATCCAATATTAACTTCCAACGTAGCATAATGAGATCTTATTACATATCAGGAAGAAATCCCGCGTCTGATATTAAGGTTTGTATATTGTCCCGCGGGACAGTCGAATAGTGCTAGACTCTCGAGGTTAGTCACGTGATTGTTGTATAAATGGAATAATGAAGGGGATTGAAGAATGAGATACACTCGCGATACAGATAGTTGTATGTAACTGGGATCAAATGACGGGGTGCGTGTTCTCGGTCCAGGGGATGAACGGGACTGCGGGGACACTCTGGGTGGGTCTAAGTAGAATTGCGCAAAGCCTCCACACAGTTAAAATGTGTTCAGTCAAGCAAAGGTGAAGCATTTCGAATCGGACCAGAGCATCGTGCCTCAAACACTTCGGGGGGAAGAAACCCTTACGTTCTTTCACTCCCCTTGGCCCGACGAGCTCGAACTCCGGATATGAATGTTCATGAATGTCAGCTATAAGACTCAGGTAGCCGTACCTCAATCAAAACCTTCGTTCGGGACCACATAAACGTACGAGACAGGGCGTTCCGCATGGACGAGCAACTATGAGAAGCAGGAAACAATTTAATAATCTATACACTGCGCGAGGACATTACTAACACCATCATACTCATCATTCACCACCTTTTTCTAACTTGCTGTATACAGAAACCTTTCGAGGTTCTCCCTTCCCGGCCAGCGAGCAACATATCAGGAATTTCACAATCAACTGTAATAATCATGCAGTAATACCATAATTTAATATCTCTAGTCAATAAGACTACACCGTGGGATCAATCACATCAACTGTAATTGGCGATGCTACCATGGCTCTGACTGACGCACTCAGGGATGAGTCTTTTCCAGTCACCCAGTTAGTTCGTTCAGCCCTTTTTCAGCAGTAACCATCATAATAATCCGGCTCATGTAGCCGCAACGTGGGATCCTCATCATTATACACCAGTCAATTTGACTGCCCCGCGGGACAATATACAAACCTTAATATCAGACGCGGGATTTCTTCCTGATATATTTGTCGCCGGGAAGCGAGGACTTCGGAGGATTCCAGCAAAAGCAACAGAGACTCGGCTTGATCTTGGTCTGCAGCTTAGCGTGGGAAGCAATGCTTAGGCAGGAGTTAGCTACCGGGTACAGCGTTGCCGATGGGGCTGTATCCCCCCCCCTGGAGGGGGGGAACCTAAAATCTACGTAAAAGTAAAATCAAAATCAACCTGACTCTTATAAAATATGACTTATGAAAGAATCGAAAATTTCGATTTAGAATCACGAGTTGTAGTAAATTAAATATCAGACAGAACCTCCCCTAGTTGTTATGAATATATGTACACTCTTTCCACTATATACCATGAACAGATAAATCGGGCCGAAGACCACCGAACGCGCTAGTGGTAAGCATTGTATGTATGTATTCTGAAGAACCCAGCCGTTAATTTGCATTTCGAATATTGTGTGGGTGTCTTATAAGTATAACCGTATTATAAGTATAACGGTATTAATCGACCGGGAATTATCTAATCCGGATGACCGGCAGATCCAGTATACTATTGCATTCAAAAAAATAAGTTAGAAATAGATATTGCGTGTTGTTGCGCAATACTAGCGCTAAGTTCCTATTATGTACCGTCGGTTGTATTATGTGGATACCAAGTTATACTCAGAAATCCCTAGGCTGTATTTCGCACGTGATATTTGTCAATCTAAATATTCCATGTAATCGTGACCTCGCACTCAGCCGTGGGATCCGTCCACAGGTTCTAATATGAAACATCGGTAACCAGTCGGCATCGTTCTAGGCGGAAAATCTACCAAGACCATAATCTCCAACTAAGCGTGAACGGCGACTTTGCCCAATCTTGGCATTGAAGTCCCCAATAATGATATTTATGTCTTTACTTTTTGTCGATTTCAGAGTATCTGTAATTTTTTCATACAGTCTTTCAACTTCATCATCATATTTAGGGTCGACTGTTGGTGCATATATTTGTATAATATTTACATTGAAAGGTCGTGCTTCTAACTGTAGGATCAGTTATTGGTATAAAATTTTTGACGAATTTACAAAAGTCAAGTGATACAAATATGCTGTTTAAATTCTAAATAAAATAAAATGTGGCGGACCATATATAAAAGCAAAGGCAGAAACGTCCAAAAAATTTAAAAAATTTTTTGATTGCATTCATCGATGATTACTTGATCTCTTCCAAAATCTGTAAATTTATAGGCTATATTTCATATAAAATCTTGAATTCAGTATATTGTGAATTAGTTATTCTCGATAACTACATCAAATTTTTTTCGATATTGCTTTAATATCCCAAAGATGTTATATTTCTTTTAACGAATAAGCTGTTAGAATTCTAAATAAAATAAAATGAAATCCAGCCAATTGAGACTTTTTAAAAAAAATAACAAAACAATTTTCAAAATGATTTAAATAAAAACCCAGAAGATTTTGAAGGTTAGAAAAGATATTCGATATGTCTACAAAGAAGTAATGATAATTTCAAAATTCAAAAGACCCAAGTTAAAATTTAATTAATAACCATAAAAGGAAAAGTTTCTAAAAATTAATAGACCGTTGATCTTATACCTTTTGAGAATTCAAATGTTTCCAACAAAAATCCATAAATGGCCTTCTTATCTTATAGAATTGGAAAATTTAGCAAAAATTGTAAATGTACTGAATAATATTATTTTTAAAAATTATATATTAAAAAACATTTTCAATTTTCAACCTTAAAAATATTATTCATGGGGAATAAAGGAAAAACTGAAAATGTCTGTACAATTATTTTTTGGAAAAATTCAATCGCAATTCGAAAAAATATTAATTGTTTTTACGTAAAAATATAAAATCTTGTAATAAACGGCGAACGCATCCACTCCCTACAGGAGTTTCCTCCAAACTGAAGATAATGAAATTCAACATCCATTACAGCGAGGAAATCTCGGAATCGGAAAAACAAAAGAAAATCTACAAAATATTTTAAATTTATCGATTTGTTTATCTAATAACTTTTCTAAAAGTGAAAATAGACATAATATAATATATTCTAAAAAACGTGTTTTTTATATTTGAAATTGGCTTTACTGTTGTGAAGCTACGGCCGAAAAAGTGAAATCCGGATGAAAGCGGCTGATATGCTAAATTCTTTTATTTCGGAATGATATTTTTGACTATACTCTGTAGCTGCACTCCAAAAAAACGTACTTAAAAGATCGCCGCTGCTTAGACACGCATTTTGAAGCGATTATTTCTAATAGAAAAGATGCGCGTCGTAAAGCGCCACGCGGTGATGCTAGTCGCGTCTCTGTTGGAAGATTATGAAAGATATGAAAGAAACGAAAATTTACCGCACCGAGAAAAGTGGAGGGGGTAAAAATTTTTAAAAAATGCGCAAAAGAGGCTTCTCTAACTGTTGTGTGAACCTGGTACTCGATTTTTTAATTTTATTAAAACTATGCCTACAATTACAGAAACGGCGCGCACGCGAAAACGAACGGAAAATGGGGTTTTATTTTTGTCACGTCGCGAGAAAGAAAACTACGTAAAATCTTTGTATGTAATAAAAGATGGCCAAATTCGGCATAAAACGTAATACTTAAATTTTGAATCCGATTAAAAAACATCAAGATATGTAGTAAAAACAAAATTTCACGTGATTGAGCCTAGAAAGAAGAAGAAAATAAATTTTGAAAAATATCACGCGGTTAAGACTTGCCTTTAGTAATTTTTTAAATAATTGTGATTAGTATGTATACTTGCGGAGAAAACCGTATATATGTGCAAAAAAGTTCGAAAAACCCCAAAAAACTGCTTTGTAAGAGAAAGGCCGAAAACATGTAAAATATGATTGAAAAATGTTTAAGGATAAGAAAAAAAAAGATTAATTATAAATCACGCGTTATGGAGGCGTCCATCATAATCAAGTTTCAAATTCCAAAATATCTAAAAACCTACAAAGATATGAAGTAAAAACGATATTTAACTCGAATGAGTATAGAAACAAAAGAAGAAGAAAAAGAAAAAATATATTTTTTTAAATATTACGCAGCAAAGACTTGTCCTTTGTATTTTAAAAAAATATTGTGATTATCGTATACTTGCGGAGAAAACGGTAAATATGTAAGAAAAAAAAGTTAAAAAGTCGCCAAAAAAGCGCCGTGTATGAAATGTCAGGATATAAACATATATCGCGGAAAATACCTTGCAAATTTAATATAAAAGGTTGATATTAAAACATTATATTAGGTCAGAATAATAATTTAAAAAAAGAGATATAAAAATAACCATTCGGCTTGTGGTTCAAGAGAAAAATCAGTCGAATAAAACATAAATTAATTTAATTTTTTTTTTGTAAAAAAATAGAGACGCGAACACGGAATATTATATTAGGCCAGAATGATAATTTTAAAAAATATATATAAAAATAACCAGTCGGCTTGTGGTTCAAGAGAAAAATTAGTCGAATAAAACATAAATTGATTTAACTTTTTTTTTGTAAAAAAAAATAGATATGCGAACACGGAATACGTGTCACATCAATATTCTTACTATTTTCAAACTAAGCTAAACGCTTGTGAGTGAGTGAGGTTGGAACCCGCGACCTTTAAATCACGAGACGAGTATTCTAACCACAAGACCAACAAGCTACTCACGTAAAGATATTTTTTGGTCTTTTGTAATATAATCTAAAATTTCCATGGTTTACTATGAAATGAGACATTATTTTAGATCATTTTTACTGTTATGGCTTCCGAAATCCAGTTTGCAAAACAATAAACAATAAACAAAAAACAAAATGAGTTTGTTTATCGGTAAGGTTCCTACATATTGTTCATTCAATATATTGTTTACTTATCCAGCCCGCATAAAGTTTTCCCGAAACTAGGATTGTTAATATAATAACTATGATACGATTCTTTGTATTATATTGAATATTATTATTTAATCTTTAACCGAAATTCACGTAGGCACATAATATTATCTTTTTATTCTTTTTTTTTCATTTAAAGCGTTCATGGTATATTTTCTTATTATTAATTTCCCCGGGGTTTTCCAGGAATATTCCTTTGAAATTTCTACAAAATAATTTCAAAAGATATTTTGATTGCTTGCCTTTTTTTTTGTACTAATGTTGAGAAAATTTGAAAATCCATGACGAATCCATTATTTTGAGACGGGATGTCGTAGACTTTGTCTGACTGCCATCAATATAAAAGAAATCCGCTGCGCAACAAACTCTAATATACGTAACTATTTTTGATGTTGAAATAGTTGAAATAAATCTTTAAAAGATTGTTTTCCAAAGCTTCAAATTTCAACAAATATAATGAATCAGTAAATGATATGTCGATGATCGTTTTTAATTAAGATAAATAATAGATGTGTCAAAAAAATGAAGCTATTTATATGGGAAAGCATGTTTGAGAGTCTTTATTGGGTTTAAGTAATTACATTACACAATGCAAAGTTCACTGATCTCCCTTAACAACAAGAACAACCACATTATCATTTTTTAAATGTTGTTTATAAGTATGTTCTTTGTCGGTCTTATTTTAAATATTTTAAGGAACGTAGCCATCTACGAGTATGCTCGCAAATTTGTAATTGCCATGCCAAAGTATACATATATGCCGCCGCTGTTATTTTTGTGACTTACTTTAAATAAATGCAACTATGCTACAGCCATCTAATTTCACTATATAATAATCTCTTTAATGTACAAATGATATTCTTCCGAATTTGTAAAAAACACTATTTCGTATAACATTTTATACACTAGAATACGCCGGACAATTATTTTTTTCCGATTTCTCCCTTTATATATCAGTTTAAAATCACACAATATTTTTATCAATATATTCAAAGTCCACAAATACCGGATTTTCTCCACAAATGGATAATTATTTACTAATTAAGATGAATTGTGTGCTAGGAAAGCAAAGGCAGCAATATCCAAAAAAATAATGTAAATGTTTTGAATGCAGTTACCGAGGATTATACTCGTAAATTTAGAATGTACTGAATTATATATCTATCTCTTCCAGAATCATGTTTCCTATAAATTTATATTATATATTTCCTATAAAATCTCGAATTCAGTATATTCCAAATTAATAATCCTCGATGACTGCATTAAATTATTTTGGACATTGCGGCCTAAACTTTTGTATACCACAATTATAATGATAGTTTTTAAAGAGTAAAGGTTGTTATTACGGTAGATAGACATATTTAACTGTAACTCGTTGCGGATATTTTATACGAACCGTATGTTTTTTCGAAAAACAATTCTCGACGTTTCGTTGAATTCTTATTCAATTCGTCAGGAGAACGACCTTAATCCGCGGAGGTAGAGGGCGGACTGATTAATGCTTCCGAGGGCGTAAATTATATGCACTTTGTTGTGGAGTGTTCACTTCTTCTTCGTAGAAGTCACCACCGTTAGAGGTCGCCAGTGTGCAATATGTACTAGTTACATCGGCGGACTTTACCGCGACGTCTCTCAACAATTAAATCAATGTCGTAAGAACAGGGCGCCAAATACTCGATAGTTTGTAACTGTCATCTCTATTGAAATTATGATGTTTGTATATTTCAATGGACTCCATCACTAATCTGGGTATAAGGTGCGGTTTTGTTGATAAGTTTTGATAAGTTTCAAATCTGATGAAGTGACAGAGATTTCCTTTGGATGCATGTTCGCATATTGTCGATAAATTTGAGTTATTGTTTTTAATTGCTCCAATATGTTCCTTCAAACGCTTAGAGCGCTCCACAATCGCATGGCACTCTGTATACACCCGGAGACTCGAACGGTGTGTTATCTTTCACACTACCCAATATACGTGAGATCGAACTACTGAAAATTGGGGGCTGAAAATTGTTTTTATATTTAATTTCAGCAACACCCGGCTGATTTTGTCAATAAGACCTCTGATGTAAGGTAAGTATGCTTTATTTCTTGGAACATCGCATATGCTAGATCGTTTTCGTAATGTCCGTACGTTTGGAGAGTATCCATTAGCTATGATTGCATCTTGCGCTGTTTTTCTTTCCGAGGCAATGTTTTCCTTGTCTCGAATTCTGTTAGTCCGTGTTATTAATGCTGTGGGGACCGACCTCAGTTGCGCTGGATGGTTTTCTCGGAAAAACATACGGTTCATATAAATATCCGCAACCAGTTACAGTTAATTATAGTTTTTATTATATTTTAAATTGAGTTGAAAATTATAAAAAATAGTTTTTAATATTCAAGTTCGTATTTCTATCGGACATCTGGGTTTTTATTATATTTATATGTGGTAGTAATATTTTGACATTAATTGATAAATACTGGAATAAGATCCGAAACTCCGGACAGAGAGATCGGGTACTCGTAACAAAATACCCCGAAAAATTCAGTAATCCTAGAGTAGTAAGAATGACGTAAAATTTTACCAACTTTTGTGAATACATGAGAAATTATTAATCGTTTATTAATTAATTAATTTGTCTTAATTATTTACTATTGAGGAAAGAATCCTTTTTCAATATTATTTTTTAAATTTTTCAAAATCCTTTCAATTTTTCTATTTGCGAAGGTATGAACAACGTAAAAGGACAGGAATGGGCTTTGATTATATTTAATATGTACCTATTTTATATGTTTGCAGCTTACAAATTAATCAAGGAGATAATTCATTTTGATTAGGTTAGTACCGTATCTGAAAATATATTTTCAAACATTAATATTTTAGATTTTAAATGGCAATTAATACGGCAAATAAAACGGAGATCAATCAAAATAAATCGAGATATCCATATCTCACATTCAATTTAAATCAACCCCAATATACTGCTATGCAAAGAATTTTCCACTGATCTAGGTAAATTCTCTGGGTTGAGAGAAATTATTAAGAAAGTGCCTCCAGACCTGAGTATTCTGGATGCTCGTCTAGCTATTTGTTCCTGCAAAGGTTGTTCGCTGAAAAGTCGATAAGATGTCGCCACTGTTTGTTGGCGACAGGAACTCAATACGGCGAGAAACCTTTAAATCGAAAATTTTCTACACTCCAGTAGGCGCACCGAGATAGGCGTGGTCGCAAAACGCAAGAATTATTTGTATAGGTCGACAAAATAAAGGCCAGCGTAGCGAGGAAGTAATGAAAGGTACGTTTCAATATTTCCACAGCTGAAAACAGACAAAGAATTTTATTTATTGCCTCGAAGCATGTTTTGTGCACATAATTGCTTCATGCACTGAAAAGTTGCCTCATGTCAACGGAAAGCATCGCAATCTCGATGTAAAATAATTTGGTATTTGTAGCATATAAAGCATTCGATTCTTTCAAAATATTATTATTATTTTTTTAATTACTTAATCAGTTTACGATACGTCACTCCATTTCTTTGTTCAACACACGTATATAAATGTGAATTTATTTTTATATTCTTTATTGAAAACTATAAGAGACCTGCGAGGCCTGTAAACGTAGGCTATATGACATTAAAAATTGTTTTCTTATATCTGAAACCTTAAAAAGAAATTATAGTTAAGTTACTTATCTATCTATATACAGAAAAATGTAAGTGTTCGTTTGTACAAAATCGATAATCTCTGAAAGTTCTTCATCGATTGCTTTGAAATTCTGGCAAAACGTTGCATTCGATTACGAGGATGTTTTCGTTTACTTAATTTGTTTTCATATACCTACTATTTATTTATATAAATAAAAATGTATATTGTCAATTGTTCAAAATCTAAATCTCCTGAAGTTCTTTTTGACACAACGTTGCATTCGAATTCGCACAAATTATTTGAAAAAAAAGGCGTGGGTACCTAGGTACCGCATCAATACTTATAAATATTTAGATAGGAAGCATTTTTCAAATTCAAATTTTTTGATTACATTCGGTTGTCTTTGCTTTTAAATAAAACGTTTGAACCATGAGAAAGTGCAGCCAATCGTATCGCGATATCTATACCTATAAAACTCATTGTCTGTCTGTTTTTATGTCTGTCTGTCTGTCTGTTCTCTATCAAATCTACACCGTTTGTCCGATTCGACTCAAATTTTGCATACTTATGCTGTAGGACATTTTACTCCCCCTTCCCCACCCACTGATTTATTTACAATGCAAATGTGTACCATTCGACCGATCGGACTCAAACTTTGGAAAATTATTCTTTAGGACCCATCGGTAACACAGGCAACATTTCTTTCCTGTCCTTTTACCCCTTTCCTTCCCCGTGATATATTTCCAATGCAAATCTGTACCGTTCGACCGATTGGATTCAAAATTTGCAAACTTATTCTTTAGGATCTGGCAGGTAATGAAGACGAATTTTCCCTCTTCCCTTTACCCCACCCCTTCCCCTATTATATTTTCTGTACAAATCTACACCGTTTGACCGATCTGACCCAGATTTTGCATATTTATTTTTGAAGATCCGGCGGGTAATAGACAATTTTTCTCCCGTCCCTTCTTACCCCGCCCCCCATACCTATATATTTTTTGTAAAAATCTACAATGTTTCCAGATCTGATCCAAATTTTGCATTCTTATTCTTTAGGTCTCGGCGGAATAAATAGTCAAAATTCCTTCCTGACCATCCCATCCATCCCACCCTAGATTAAATGGATCAATTTTTTTTATTAAAGACTGCGAAAAAATTAAATCTTTTGTTCTCCTTCAAACTTATTTTTAACTAAATCCTTAAACCTAGCAACGCCGGGTACGAATAGCTATCATTATATAAAAATGTAAATATTCGTTTATTCAAAATCTTAAATCTCCCAAAGTTCTTCACGGATTTACTTTGACACACGCGCATTCGATTACGTGCATGTTTTTATACACCTACTACGTTTTTATATACCTACTATTATACAGATGTCACATCTGTGAAGGGTAAAAACATGCTTTTTTTGAAAAGCAGCAAAATTGAATACCCCATACTATGAACAATCATGAATATCACAAGCATTGTTAAATTAAACATAAAATTAAAAACGTGTGCTTTCTCTTTTCTTTTTTTTCCATTTAACGCAAACATTTTAAGTCTACTTAATTCCATTCCGATATTTCTCTCCGTTGTTGCTAAGGAAAAATGAATTGTACTAAAGAAAAAAATATACAAGTATTTCTGTAATAAACCATTTATGTAGTTTGAGCCGATTATTAACATCTAATCTACAGCGTGGGCCATTAAATCATTTTTATTCTGTAGTGCGAGCCATTCAGTGACATTTATCCAAAGTGGGTGCTGATGAATTACATATTTAATCCAGTAATATCCGAACTAATGATTGAACTTTAGAAAAGTGAATCTTTTCCGTTTTTTATTTTATCTTGTTTTTCTTAAAACACTTTTAAAACTTGAAGTCAAGTCAATTAAATTGCCGAAGTGAAGAAAATTTAAAGAAAATAATGGAAATCGCTACCATTTTGCTTTTGAGAAACTCTTTAAATCGTAACTTCTATCCGTAAATAACAATCCTTAAGAAACAAAAATCCATCATTTAATAATACGCTCTACTGTAACAAGTATGTAGGAAATGGACTGTTAAAAAGAAAAATTCTCCGAAAAATATTTTGGTCGATGCAAGATACGCCAGTGCCATATTCACAACAATTTACAATTATTATCGAACTCAGAGTTTCTGTGGTAAAATCGCAAGGGATTATACGGCTAGGATATATTATGAACATGATTCCAGAGAGATTTTTCGGAACGTCAATAATAATTGTTTTTGATATATATGGAATGTGATATATATTTGTTGCTAAGAATAACGCTGTCTGGAATCCTCGCGTTTGAAAATTATCATTAGTGCACAAAAATGATTTGTTATCAAGAATATCACATTTATATCAAGTTGTAAATCTATCCTCATCCTTATATGCATTGTCATTAGTGTTTGAACAGAA
This sequence comes from Agrypnia vestita, assembly GCA_016648135.1. NCBI lineage: Eukaryota > Metazoa > Arthropoda > Insecta > Trichoptera > Phryganeidae > Agrypnia > Agrypnia vestita. The sequence goes on from JADDOH010004588.1 coordinate 55,468, forward strand.
TTGTTTATTGGAATCGTGCAGAAATCCAAAAACCTTAATTAATTCTTAAAATTATACAGAATCTTTTTGTAATACTTTTTATATAAATTCAAGTTGTTGAACGAAAAAAATTTTTATATTGATAATGCCTTCGTAAGGCGAAACGCGTCTCACAAAATTAAAAAGTTAGAACTTGAAAAACAATTGTTTAATTTCCATATGTATGATTATGGAGTTCTACAAACTTACCTCTGAAACAATAAAAAAAATTATATCAATTATCTTCGATTTTTGTTTCCATTTTCACCACTTCATTGGATAGTTATTTTAATTCAGCATAAAAATAGGCACGACGCCGATATGTCCATAAATTTCATACATGGTTGTAAAACAAAATCATTGTCATCAAATGCTTCTTCAAAACATCAATTACGTTTTAGTCAATATGCAGCTGGTACACGCACCGTCTGCGCGTAACATCAAAACCCTTTCAGATGAAGCCGTTCATGTACAAAATCACATACGCAGGCCGCTCTGATTATTCAACCAATAATCAAATTTTTTTTTTCGAATTTGAATTTACTGCCAGAACAAATACAATACTGTTTTTCGAATGAAGAATATTGTATGTTCTAATAAATCGCGGTATTGAAGGGGGAGGGGGGGTCGTAAGTGTTTTATTTTTTTATCGAATTTAAATTTAATTCTGGTTTCTCAAAATCGCGGTTTTCATTCTCAAGATCATCTCTGCCGTCATTTGAACCCGCAACTAATTAATCTTACTCTTCTCTAGTAAATTCTTCTGCATGTGTATCCGAATATGTATTACATATATTACTAGGTATTTTTTCATCAGCGACCGTAAATAATCGAAACCTTTGTTATGGATTCTGTAGAAAGAGAGGGAGTTATAACAATAAAGTCCTCTGTCCCGAGTGAATAATCAGTGGTCCGCGAATATTTCTGAAAAGATTAAATGCGCAAGGTTGTGTTTGATCAACCTTTTCAAATATTAAACTTATTTCATATCTGTTGTGGCCAACCGTAACTTTGTGTCACATATTGTCAATCACAAAAATTTATTTGAGTTAATTAATAACTCACTAAATCATGGGATTTATCCTAACTCACTCAAAATAGCCATAGTCCGCCCCATATACAAAAATGGAAGGCATGATGAAGTTTTGTTATGTTCATATAATATTATTATCTTTTATATATATTTTATCCCATTTATGAAAATGGTAAAGAAACGTGCCGACAAGCTGTACAAGGCTTGGGAGGAGCTATAACAATAGAAAAGATGTATAAACTTAATAAAAAAGAAAGATAATCATTTATTATTGAATTCAACATCCATCACTAGACAATAGAGACATGCATAGAGTACACGGAAGCATTATTTTTATATATTAGCATATACTTTGAAGAAAAAATTTAAATAAACGATTAACCTTTCTCGTAATATTTTTATCACAATTGTACGTTTCAACTCCGAAAAAACTCATCAATGCCTACGACTATCGAATTTCTTCCCGGAACCAAACTGGAATAACCATCGTCGACAAAGGGAAAAAAAACCACAGCGAATTTAACTCAACCTTTGCCAGGTGAAATGAGTGGTTCGTTTATTGTTCAAAATAAAGTTTATCTATTTTATAGTCCCGGAGAGTTTACTTCACAAACAGAACTTCTAGATTTTCACCTTCATTGGCGATGTCATCGTTAGAAAAATATTTATGTTAAATAAAAAAATATTTTTGTTAAAAAAAAAAAATGGATTTTGATTTACTCTGCCAAAAGGAATTTTTTCGAAATAGCAAACAGAAAGAATAAAGATCAAAAACTAGCACGATGCTTCGTACATCAAGTGTTACCTACATGTGAAATTTACCAAAATTTTCTCGAAAGTGATTGAAGCGATATAAGCAGCATTAATTAATGTGAATTAAAAAACAGTGTAATAATGTGTGTGAAATATTCTAGAAACATTAAATGACTATAAAATTAAGAAAAGTATTCCGACTAAATCCTCTACCTCCCTCCCACTGGGCACTTTTCAAAAACGAAATTTTATTTTAAATTTTTTACTCTTTTTCATATGCAAATTAAGGCGGCACATTCACTGCAAATGCAAATTTCGTTTTTTTTACGTAAATGTGGATTTTTATTATTCATTTATATCAAAATATGACTGATTGCAATTTTTTTATGGCGATAACTTAGATAAAACCATTTTATTATATAAAAGTAATAAACTGAACATTAATTACAATAATTAATAAAAATATAGGCATTTATCGATAGGCCGCGGCAAAAAAAACGTTTTTAATGTTCTAGGGCGAAGAGAGGTTTGTTTAATATTCGTATATAAGCATAATATGTTTTTTTATATTTTTAAAGTTTACCCAATTATCTAGAATCCGTACTAAGGAAATTAAGAAATATTCAACAGTAATAAAGTTATAATGTTTTTAATGTGCAAGAAATTTTTACGTTTTTGATGATTTTCAAATGTTATTTATTCAAATAAAAAGATGATTTTAAACGATATATTGTATCTATATCCACACTTTGAGTCTTCACTCACTATTAAAAAGCTACATTTTTTATTAAAAACATATTAATTATTATTTTAAAATAAAAATTCAAAAGTATGAAATACGACATCCTCATACATCAAAATGCCGATCACATGTCGATGACCATGGCAGAGATCAGATGTGCTTTGTTGCCAAATATTTCTCGTCATTTGTTTCACTATTAATCATACTTCTACGCCAAATTAGACATTTATATGAATTATTATTATATAGTACCCTAAAAACAATTGATATCTCCCATATATTAAGGTTTTATATGGATTTTCGAAGGTTTCATCCTTTTTACACTTTGAACATGCATCACAATTTCAGTTTCGCTATAGCCCAACTTCAACACAATCAACAATTCCAGAATCTCATTTAGATGAGTCAAAATACATACTGTACGCGCCGTGCGCATGCGCGTTGATGTCATCATGTAATTATTTTTCGTTTAATATTACGGTATACATTATGATTTGATAATATGCACCGATAATGAAAAATACAAAAAAGAATACAAACAGTCCCGCAACCAAATTAATAGAGAAACCCACAAAGCCAAAAAAACATACTTTGCAAATAAACTCGGATCATTTAATAACGTAGCAACAATTTTGAAAACAATAAATGAAGTATTGGGAAAAGAAACTAAAAACATAGACGAAACAATTATGAAATATCATGGAAAAAACAGTGATGAAAAAAGTATCGCAGACAAAATTGTCAACACATTTCATGAATCAATAGAGAAAATTAAAATCAAAAATTGCGATCAAAAATTACTAAAAACAAACGTCTTAACCAATGATGAACCTCAAGAAATGTCTTTGTATTTATTAAAACCAACAACAAAAATTATAGCTGGCATAATTGATAAATTAAACGAAAACAAGGAGCACGGACATGATGGAATAAGGGTGAGGACATAAAACAAATCGGAGATCTGATATCACCAGTAATTTGCAAGTTAATTAAAAACTCACTAAATCATGGTATCTACCCTAACTCCCTCAAAACAGCCATAGTCCGTCCCATATACAAAAATGGAAGGCATGATGAAGTTGGCAACTATAGACCCATCTCCATACGATCGGTAATAAATAAAATATTTGAAAAATACATTGACACATACCTACAAATATATTTACAAAAAAACAACATTATAGCACACTATCAATATGGATTCCAAAAAGGGAAAATTGCGAAAGTCTACTAGCAAAATTATCAAATCAAATATATAACGCTTTGAATAATAAATAACACGTGTTACTTCTATTAATAGATTATAGCAAAGCATTTGACTCTAAACCACAAAAAACTGATTGAAGCATTGGAAAAGGTAGGAATCAGAGGCAAACAAAAAATAATGCTGGAAATAATAATGGAATATCTAAAAAACCGAAAAATACATGTCAGAATAAAAGACCAACTAAGCGAAGACAAGACAATAAAAACAGGCATTGCGCAAAGCTCGATGATCGGACCAAAAGAATATTTATTGTACACAAACAGAGAATAAGTTACACTTAGAATGAGATGTTTATCTATTTGCAGATGATACAAGAATGATATATCAGAAGCCACTGAATTATTACAGCATGACTTGAACCTAATATCAAAATGGTACCATGATAACAACTTAATAATAAACAGAGAAAAAACCAAAATACTCTATATTACATCTCCACAAAACCAATGAGGGAATGTAACTAATATAAAAGCACATTCATATCAATGCTTACTATTAATATTATAAACTGCTCATGCAAAGAACTGGAAATACTAAATACATATAAATACCTCGGATTAACAATAGATAAAAATTACAATTTCGAAACACATATACAAAATATATGCGCAAAACTCCGAGGCTGCATGGTTAAACTACATCAACTTAGAAATATATTATCCTTTAAACTCCTGAAGATGACATACATTAGCCTAGCCGAAGCCATATTATCATATGGAATATTGTCTCGGGGAGGAACTCACAAAACGCATATGGGAAAAACACTTAACATGCAAAAAAGACTCCTAAAAATAATTGTACCCCCAGAAATAAGAGTCCAAAGCAGAAACAATGAAAATATACTATTTGAATACTGCGAAGTTCTCACTGTTAAACAAATATACCACTATAAATTAATCATTAAGCACTATGAAGAGGAAAAGGAACTAATAAATCATAGCCACAGAACTCGGCAAATCACAAACAGGCAACTCAATGTGAAAAAAATCAACAACTTCTACGGAGCAAGAACAACAGAGAACACAGTACCACAACTCTTCAACAAAATACCGGAGCACGTCAAGAATATCACCCAATCTATAAGAAGAGGAAGGGAAATAAGGAAATTCCTATTAAATAACTCAACTCTGGAGATCTAGACAAGTCACATGCCTCATACTGTTGGCCTCAATGCCTTTTTATTTTTACTTTGAGCTGTTCCATGATTTTTTTATGCATCTTGATCCCAGTGATCCATATTGATACACATGTTTTTTTATTATCTCGATCGGTGACCTAGTCTCACTACCAAGTTTACTTTTAAGTTTTGTTATGTTCATAAAATATATTTTTTTTATATATATTTATTATTTATCATTAACTTTTTACATTTTTATATATTATCTGGTACCTAGTCTCACTACCAAGTTTACTTTTATGTTTTGTTATGCTCATATAATATTATTATTTATTATATATATTTTATCCTTTGTAAATTATACCTATAAATAAATATGCTATATAAGTACTTATGCAAGAAAATGAAAAAAAAACCTGCCGACAAGCTGTATAAGGCTTGACACGATCTATAATAATAAAAATATGTATAAATTTCATAATGAATAATAAAAAAATAAAAATAAAAGTATTTTTGAATTATTAATATGTTTTTTAAATTCTACACAATTTATAATAATTTATTAATAATTTATTCAATAATTTATTCAATAATTTATTCAATAATTTATTCAGTGCGATAGAAAAGAATATAGACGCAGCGTAGCTGTCTGATCTTCGCGTCTCGACGTCTGCATTGGATTATTCTCGAAGCTGTCTTTTGTGCTTGTCGGTATTATAGGTTAGTTAATCCTCGAATTCGAGTCAACGCTCAAAGAAGGAATAGGAGAGCGCTGATTGGTTGACTCGCTTCCGCTTTAAACCCCGTCCACACTTTAAAGCCAGCATATCAAACATAGTAATTTCGTTGTCTGTCTGTCTGTCCGTCCGTCCGTGTGTCTATCTGTCTGTCTGTCCGTCCGTCCGTCCATGTGTCTATCTGTCTGTCTGTCTGTCCCCGTAACTTCGTGTAATTTCCGTAATTTCGTTCAAATTCATGGCTAAAAAAACGAAATTAAATAGCCGAAAATGCGGCTTGAACGATAGCGATGTTGCCGAGCCTATATTACCCGTCAAAATACAATGTAGGACTTAGCTCAAATAAGACTTAGCAAATACGCGAACCATTTCATGTTCGCCAGAGTCTAAAATTACCACCAACTGCCGGCGGGGGAAATATTAAAAAATACGTTCAAATATTTTGATATAAGTCATTATTACTATGTCATGGGTGACGGCTAACTTGTGCTTTAGGAACCGGCATGTAAAAGCTCCGTCTTTTTTGATGGGTTACTTTTTGTTTTCCTTGCCAAATGACATTTTACAAATTTTGACAATTTTAACAAATTGTAACAATGAGAAAAATACTCCCTATGAGAAGATATATTAGATTGTGAAAAAAGAATATTAGAACAAAGGATATGAATAATTATTTTTTGGCACTAAATAAATAAAATGAATAATGACTGATTTTTCTATAATATTATCTGCATGTACACAAATTTCACACACAAAACAACCCTTGCAATAATTCCTGGCATTATTTAATAATGCCTAAATCTCGAAACTTTTACTGGTATACCTATACCAGAAATAATTTATTTCATCTAAAAATTTAAGAAGTATTTCAACTTTGTAAAACGATACTTCAGTTTTCAAATACGGGGAAGCCTTCCTTAAGGAATCTGATGAATGTCTTTCGTATATATTAGTTAAAAGATCTTTTGATAAATTTTGTATTAAATTAACAAAATATAATATTTTTGACAATTCGGAGAACGGTTATTTTTAAATCTGGATGGAGTAATTATTATTGATTAGAATAAATGAGATATTATCTACTTCATAGCAATTTAATGAATTTCGTTTTAAAAATTGGGCCTTAGAAAGATGCCAAGAACAAATCTGTCTTTCTGATGAAGTAGCCGGTACCGATAATTGAACCAGTAACATTTGATATCATTGAAAGATTTGGCAGATACATCGTGGTGGAACATTAAAATTTAAAATATGTTTTATTTTACTTTGTAATACACACACACACCAATAACATGAGTTATTAAATTACTACTATAGTTTCGAGAGGAGCAGTCCCTCTCATTACTAAAGTAATTCCTCTCGAAACAAGAGTAGTAATTTAATAACTCATATTGTGTGTGTGTGTATTATAAAGTAAAATGAAACATATTAAAAATCAGAAATATTTTTATTACCTGTAGAGGATTTTCCTAATCAAACTATATCAATCCAGTTGATGATTCTTGTCATGGCTATGAGAGAAATGAATTAAAAAACACTCTAAATTAATTGTCAATTTTTTAATCAATAAATGATTTATTAACTACTCAAAGTACAAAGTCACTTAAAACGAATAAAACTTAACGTGCTGCGGGTAAGTGTAACTTATTCTTTAATACGCACGCAGTACATCACTCGTAAATGAATACTTTATTATCGCTGGGTAATACGTATTTAACATTCAATAGAACATGCCATCCAATTCTCGCTCGTAATATTTATCGCATTTATTTTCAACGCCAATTATTCGCTTTATTAATCGCTTCGCAATTCACAACTGGCCACACTGGGCGCTGTCTGACGGTACATGGCGGCCTAGATCCGCGCTATTTATATCCAAAAACTATATAATCGAAAACTCTTAGATTTGGTTAGGAGAAGGTTCTCGTCGCTTCTAGACTTTTAAGGTATTCCTCGAATGATGTAGCTAATTCCAGAGTGCGATAGCATATTCCAGAATGTAATATAATGTGTCTCCATTGATCTCTTTTTTCTCCAGTTTTAGAGTTCTATGGCACATACGTATTTGAGAAAATTGTCACTTCACATTTTCTTAGGGCTTCCCAGGCTACTAGTCCTTGCTGGCCTGGTATTCAGTAGTATCATTGATATTTGCTGTTTGGTCAACCTGTTTCCATGGCCCAACCATCGAAGTATGTCTATTGTAATAGGCTTCGAGACGCTTAGCTTATTAAACATATTATTGAATTCGTAATTGTAGTAATTAACCAACATTTATTTTCTTTAACGGGCCCATAGATTGTTACACCTCAAATTTTCCATAGAAAACTGGCATTTTTTAAAAAAAAAACTGCTAATTTTTTAAATGACAAAAGGTATCTTAAACGAATTTTAATAAAATTTGCTTGGCGGCATTTTATTATGGTTTTTTTTTCACGTCTTTTTATGGGCCAGTTGCAACATGATTTCGTTTGGAATCTTTCGTTTAAACAATCGGTTATTGCATTTTCCACCAATCAAACAATCCATTTTCGTATAAATCTATGCTTTTATGAATGATTACTATAAACCGGCGCTAAGTGATATCTTATCTGTTTTAATAATAAAAGAACTACAAGTGTCACTCATATGGAAATGAAAACTTTTATTTTCTAAGTTCCATCGTTTTAATTTTCTGAGACACGTTTCGACTTATGAGGGCATTATCAATTTCGGCCTCAAAAGGCAAAACGCGTCTCTGAAAATTAAAAAAAAAACAATCGTTTTTATTACCATATATGTGATTATGGAGACAAAATTACCTTTGACAGAATATATTTTTTTAAAACTACAAATGCAGAATAATAAGAACTCATGCGTTTAGTGAAAATCACATAGATATAAATCATGCGACCGATTTGTCGACTGAAGGGAAGAAAATTATTTACTCTTTTCAAAAACTTAACTGTTCATATTTCGGTCCAATTTACTTAGCGAAGCGGTTTCACGAAAAGATTTCATGACTGGGGATTCAAAAGAGAAAATCAGGTTTAATTATAAATGATATCTATACAGCGGTGTCCTAAGAGAGTGTCGAGAAATGTAAAATAAATCTACTATTGCTTAATTTTCAAGTTCAATCACAATCAACTATAAATCAGACAAAGTTGAATTAAAAAAAGAATTACTATTAAGTAATATTTTAGGAATGTATTGGATGGTAAGTATGCTAAAAATAATATTTATGAAGATATTTTCCAAAACAATAAAATTGCAAGCACATGGTATCCAGGGGTTATACTAATTAATAAATAATTTTACCTACAATCGTTTCTCAATTATTGTATAACGCTGAAGCAATCTAAGGAAAATGGGGTGTTGTATTACAAGAAAAAATATTAACAAATCAAAATTAACATTTTACCGAGTGCAGATCCATAGATAAAGTTTAGAGATTAGGTCAGTGTAAGAAAGAACATTCGTACGTACCGTTTAATTTAATGTACAAGTTTTGAAGTATTACTTCTCTTGGTGATATTTTTACAAATACAATTGTTGCATCATGTTCTTTTACATCATTTATTTATTTATTTGTTCACGCCCATTATAGGCTTTTACGTTTAATATACGAATAGTTTAGAGATTAGGTCAGTGTAAGAAAGAACATTCGTACTTACCGTTTAATTTATTGTACAAGTTTTGAAGTATTACAAATTACTTCTTTTGGTGATACTTTTACAAATACAATTGTTGTTTTTTTTTTACAATTTTTTTTACAAATTTACAAATACAAATGTTCTTTAACATTATTTATTTATTTATTTGTTCACGCCCAATATAGGCTTTTACGTTTAAAATACGAATATCTATATAAAAACAATATCAAGTAAAAGCGGTACATACCTACATACAAGATATAAAAATATAAAGTCATATCACGAATTATATAATAAAAAAATAGAAAATTATAACATAACATTAAAGAAGTTTACAGAAAAATATCAGGTATAAAATATAAACATATGAATGTATATTATATTCTTTTGTATATATACATTCATATCAAATTATAAACAAATGAAAAAAATATAAAAATATCAAGTACATGTGTAGGTAGTTAAAGGTATAAGCAGTAAAATATGAGTATAGAACAGCCTCAACCTGTGGTGCGCGTACCACCGGTGGTACGCGAAAAATAATGGCGAACATAAAAAGTTTAAAAAAATCAGTCAGAAAAATATCATTTAAACTATTGTATTATATCTCACATCTATTGAACCAAATTTCAAAAAAATATGTTCTTCAAAACAAGCACAAGGATCTCATTAAATTTTTTTTGCTTATATTATTGTGCTTATATTTTCGTAAAATTTGTTTAAAAATTAAACTTATAACCTGAGCACAATGTATTATAATCTTAAGCAAACACTTTCATAACTATAATTTTCGGTAATAAATAGAAAATTTCGGTGATAAAAATATTTTTAAATACAATTTCATTAATATTATTATATTTAAAACAAAAATTTCTGCTGTCAATTTGTAAAAATGAAAGTGTAAATTGTCTCGTTTTCATCCGAAGAATTTTTAAATTTACTGTGTTTAATTCATTTTTAATACATATATACAATAAAGGAATCATCAAGAAAAATATGTACTACCAAGTGGTATGGGAGCCAAAAAAGGTTGGGAAACGCTGGTATAGAATATAAAGTACAAATTTAAATGTAATAAAGTAATGTGTATATAAAAAAAAATATATATTACATATCTTAACATGTATAAAGGAATAGAATAGTAGTGGAAGTAATATCGTCTCTTTAAGTGTTAACTTTATTTTCACTAGATTGTCATTGAAAATATCAACCATATAGAGTGTCACCAGTATAAATTAGCGTGCGAGGGAGGGCGTCCCTGTCGCGAAACAGAAGTTGCCGGGATGTAAATTTATTACACAATACATAATGTACAGAGTGTCCGGTTACCGGTGTTGGAGCCTTTAATAGAAATTTGGTCGAGCAATACTAAAGAAACAAACCAGTAATGGCGGCCGCTCTATCTGAGTCCTGTCAAATGGTAATATTGGTCCATTATTTGCTTTCTCAGCTTCGCAAAACTTTAATACTTCATGGACAATTGTTCTTGCACCACCCCGGACTGTTTTGGACATAACAACTCAATTAAAAAAATAAGATGTCACAGAAATCAAGATGTCACAGCTCACGTGCAAATACGAGATTGAACTGAATGACAGGGCGAGGGGTTACCGCCGGGTATCAAGGTATACGTTGGTCAAGCTCAAGCACAATTCATTACCAGTCTTTAATATTGTGCTGATCATCGAATTCGACAGGTAATTCGTTCTGGATTCTTCATTTGTGCATGAATGGTGACAATTTGTCGAGTTCTATGGAAGGATGCGATAATTGATATACGCTGCAAGGTCAGGGTTGTCCAACATATTATTTACAATTTTGTAAAAGTGAACTATATTCTATCATGTTTTGTCATGTTTTGTATCGTGTTTTAAAATACAATTGTTGCTTATATGTGCGATCTGATGCCAGCACAAGTAAACGGATTCCGCGTAGTCGTTCGCGCCTCCGGTAATTCACCCTGCTCCACCTGGGGTTAGTTAGTTATGCCAGGCCTCGCATCACATGTCTCAGATGCCAGGCACTTCATTAAAATATGAGTTTTACAAGTATGCAAACGTATTGAAAAAAGCGAAAAAAATTATGAGAAAGGTGCATATTTAATTTCGCAAAACTTCTTGTTAAGTTTAGCTTAACAAGAAGTTTACATACATACATAACTTACATTGTTTTTATTTGGTCATATAGAACTACTTCTAACCTTAATTTTTTGTTTTGTGAAAATATTTCTCCTTCGTATGTATCTACAAAGATAGTTAATACCCGTAATGTAGTTCTTATATATTATACCTCAAACCTTTCATACGCATTTATTTCATTTTTATATAAGTTTTGTGACACATCATTACCTCGGCCTTTCAGAAGAAGAAACATTTTTTTTCATAAAATTCTTGTATACGATAGGTACATTTTTTACAGTGCAGGATATATTTTTGTGACGTAATTGAATGTGTTGGCGTTCACTTAGTGGAAATCCATTTTAATATTTTTGAATAAAACAGTAAAACTTTGTTTCTTTCTCACTATTTTATTTTTGAGTATAACACACAACTCGACTCATCTGAAGAAGAAGACGGAGGTTTCCAAAACATGTTGTATTATACTCAAAAATAAAATAGTGGAAAAAAACGAAGCTTAATATTTTATTCACAATTATTATATTTTTGTGGACTAAAGCTACTTAACTAGGCTAGTTAGCTTTACTGTTTACATTTATATTTCACATATTATTACATATACGCAACATAGTTGATACAATTAAAAAAGGGTCGCTCAGGTGGTTTGGACATGTTGATCGAATGAACGAGGAATGAAAGGTAAGAAAAATATAAAACGCGAGTGTTAACGGCGCCAGAAAGAGAGGGCAACCGCGAAAGACGTGGCATGACCAGATTAAACGGACACTGGATGATGGTCCCGATAGAAGCCTCAACAACCGTCGAGCTTGCATGTGAAGATATTAGAATGTGGATGATGCGAGAGTTGTATGTCAGGACAAAAGAGTGTGGCGCTCTATCCTCTTAACTTCCCCTCACGGAGAAACGGCGTGATGGTAATATTTCTTAATATAAACAGATTTAAACATAATTAATATGAATTTCATTGAAATGTAAGTAATCATAGTATATTTTTTAGCTTCCTCTTAAGAGTTTTTTTTTTCATCCTAATATACTCCAGGAGTTTACCATACAACTAAATTCGACTGTGCATGATTGAGTTGTGGGATTTTGTTTTCTTTCTAAAAATTTCATGTTTACTTCGTGTGCAGTGGTTATATTCATATTTTTTTTTATTCTTAAGTGTTATATCGATTAATATTTTTTAATAAAAGAAATATATCAAATTTATTCATTTGTCTGAATTTATTTCTTAGAATCTTGTGAATCGATTTTTTAATATTATTCTCAGTGCTCTATCTCGGAGCACTGTTTTTTTTTTTAATTTTTCTTCATAAGCCAGAAATAATACACTGCTTCAGCCATAAATAAATAAAATTGGCAAACACTAATTGGTTAATATCAAATGATGGAAAGAATCTAAAAAATATTCGCCATGAGTACCTACATAAATATTAAGAAATAAAAATAAAATACTAAAATGAAATAAAAATCTAAATATTATTATAGCACTAACACAAAACTAACCTCCAAAAATAAATAATCTTTAGCACTTTAGCATTACACGCTATCTTACAATCTACGAATCTATTTACCAATACACAATTACTAAACTTGTCTATTACACCTGAGCGACCCTTTTTTAATTCTGTCAATTATGCTAAGATCAGCTTCATTCATTCATTCATTCCTACATTCACAATATCTTCATTTTTTACCTCTATCATAAATGGATTTACCTCACACACGTCTGAGAGATCTCATCTCCACTGAATTCAGTCTACTTTCGTTCCCCTTCTGCCAGCTCCAGGCTTCACTAATCTCAATCAATCTCATAAATAATTTTAAAAAAAGATGTAAATTCTTTAAATATTTCGATTGACGGATATGTAGTTGGTTTCAATATTGAAATAACATTGATATCATTTTTTTCGATGTTTCGCTGGAGTCACATTACAGCGAAACATCAAGAATTGTATATTTTCTTAGTCAAACGGTTCGTATAAAATATCTGTTATTTCAATACCTGAATACGTCGAATGAACGTAATATAAACCTTAATCTTTAAGATAGTTTGCTATTTATTGAAAACAAGAAACAGTGTTTCTTATGCTGTGATTATTGGCTTTAGCGTTGTTTTATATATGCCATCCCAGCTCGGGGTGGCATATACAGGTCATAGCTAGTATAGCTAGTAGCAAAAACTTTACAGATGGATTTCCTGCCTTGATAATGAGTCGAAAATATTGAAGACACCATGACCAATAGTTATGGAGATATGCAATAACAAAGTTTTCATTTTTCTTTCAATATTTCTTACTTATTTTTTGCGAAATGTTGAATTATCATTACAGTAATTTATATATATTATGAAAAATTCATTCGCTTTAATACAAGTCGAAAAAATGATAAAAACCTTTGAAAAATTGAAACAATTTAAAATAAATTAAATATATCACATTTTATTTAAGTTGTGTTGAAGCGAATGATTTTTTTTATAATCGATAAAAGTTACGAATGACATTTCATCTTCTTGCAAAAAATAAGTCAGAAATGTTGAAAAAAATTGAAAATTTTGATATTGCATATTTCCATAACTATTGATTAGGTCTTGGTTGCTTGAATATTTTCGACTCATTATTAAGGAAGTTATCTACTTGTAAAGTTTTTGCTACAAGCTATGAGACAACTTTATTTTAAATTTTTTTTTTAAAGAATATTGTATTCCAGATATATTATAGATGTCTCGCAGAGATGAAGCTAATTACGTATATGAGAATGTAGGCATGGAAGTCTTTGGGTGTTTATAGAGTTTACCACCCATACGGCTGGCTTTAGTTATCACAATGTAACGTAAATGTAGTGTAAATCTTTTAAACTTTTAGAAGTTGTATATATGAAGTTATTTATGTAAAAAAAAACTTTTATTACATTATTAAAACCTTTGTTACATTTAAACTAAATATTTTGGAACAGCCAGAAATAAATAAAAATTCATCGAATAATATTATTAATGAACAAATTAATATTTTCTATTCCCCCTTCTAATATATTGAATGCAACATAATTTTTTGTGATATCTAGGTTTACATAAAAGTTGAAATAAACAAATTTGTCCATTAACAATCACTTATATTGATTTTTCTGTTGCTTTCACTTAAATTATAATAAAATGTTACCTGCACTTATTGTATTGACCTAAATATTCCCCGAATCATCAATTTCGGGAATGTCTTTAACCACCTAATAATATTTATTCTTATATTATTGTTTGTTTGTATTATCCCCGCTATTCCTTTCATTTATATATTTTAGAAGTTAAGTACCCAATTTTTTTTTAAATGTCTTTTTTTAAAGGTTTTATTGTTAAATTTATACATATTTTTTATTATTTTTGATCGTGCCAACCTTGAACAGCTTGTCGGCATGTTTTTTTTCTTTTATCTTGCCTAAGTACATTGCATATTTTGTCTAGATTTCCAAGGTCAAGTTGTTTAATAGGAATTTCCTTATTTCCCTTCCTCTCCTTGTAGGTTGGGTGATATTCTTGACGTGCTCTGGTATTTTGTTCAAGAGTCGTGGTACTATGTTCTCTGTTGTTCTTGCTCCATAGAAGTTGCTGATTTTTTTCACATTGAGTTGCCTGTTTGTGATTTGAATGTGTTCTATGGCTATGATTTATTAGTTCCTTTTCCTCTTCATAGTGCTTCATGATTACTTTATAGTGGTATATTTGTTTAAAGGGGAGAATTTCGCAGTATTCAATTAGTATATTTTCAGTGTTTCTACTTTGGACTCTTATTTCTGGGGGTACAATTATTTTTAGAAGTCTTTTTTTATGTTAAGTGTTTTTTCCATATGCGTTTTGTGAGTTCCTCCCCAAGACAATATTCCATATGATAATATGGCTTCGAAAAATACTTGTATATTAAGTATTTTTAGTATGTGTTACGTTAAGTATATTAATGTTAATTATGTGTTATGTTTAGTATGTTAGGTATTTTTCCCATATGCGTTTCGTGAGTTCCTCCCCAAGAAAATATGATAATATGGCTTCCATATGATAATATGGCTTCGAAAAATACTTGTATATTAAGAATTTTTAGTATGTGTTACGTTAAGTATATTAATGTTAATTATGTGTTATGTTAAGTATTTTTCCCATATGCGTTTTGTGAGTTCCTCCCCAAGACAATACTCCATATGATAATATGACTTCGGCTAGGCTAACGTACGTCATCTTTAGGAGTTTAAATGGTAATGTGTTTTTAAGTTGTTTAAGTTTAACCATGCAAATATATATTTGTATAACTAATGACTGTATTCTTTGTATTATAATTGAGATTTTTCCCAAATGTACACCAAATAATCGATATATAAACTCATAAATAAGAACTATGTTTGTCAGATAATGATAACAAATAAGAATTATGTTTATCAGATAATGGCTTCACCAGCCGAAACGATCGTCCTTGTGTGTTTAATAAAAAATTGAACTCAGAATAAATCGTGTGTTGATTTTTTAATTTTTCTATTAAGTAATAGAGGTAATAAATAACATCAGTGTTCAAAAAATAATAATATATATATTTTGATTGATAATGATCCCTCTGGGGACAAAAATACAGTAATTATTATACATTTTGATATATATATATATATATATATATAAAGACAAAAATTCAGTAAACAGTTTATACAGTAAAGTAATTGATAACATCAGTGTTCAAAAAATAATAATATATCTCGATTGATAATGATCCCTCTGGGGACAAAAATTCGGTAATTTTGTTCTTGAAAATTTTTAAAAATATTGTGAAATATTATATTTTGTATAATATATACTATTTCCGCAAAATTTTCAAGTCACCGAACTGTTGATATATTCAGCTCTGTTGCTCCTAGCACGAGACACTAATCATCCTCCGCGGTCGGGAGAGCTGGGGGGAGGGGGGGGTTCCAGATAGCTACGGGGCCCAGCTGTCTAATCGACTGACATAAAAAAAGCAATTTCACGTAAATCGTTACTCCCCAGATGTTAGGTTTCCTCATTATGAATCCAGAACTGCAACACATCCCGGATACCCAGTTAATGATGATGAATGTGTTGAATATCAATTAGGTAGTGTTTTTCCGATCCCGGGAGGCGAGGCGAAGGGGGGCTGAGGAAAACAAGTCCTTCCCTTCAGTGCTCTACATTTTCATTTTTCGTGTTCTCTTCACAGTTTCGAAGCGTACAAAAAACTAATTTGTTTTAAAAGGATTTTTTCGGTTTACATTATTTTTCTTTAATACTTGCAAACAATTTTGCATATTTTATTCCAGTCTAAATAATATCGAAAGAAAAACTTCTTCAAACCTTTTAAAATAATAAATTTACATTATTTATGTTTGATTGTTTTTCCCAAATACGAACGGTAATTAAATTGTTGAAATGTATACCAAAGAATTCGAGATATTATTTATTTATTTATATAGTATAATGTTCCATTAACCAAAAATAATAATTATTTAATAACTACTAAGATTTTTGAGTAGTACGCCGTGAATACAAAACAAGCTACATACGTATCTAAAAGAAAATATAAATATTTTAATAAAAATACTCAATACAGTACAAATTAAATGGGAGTGTAAACCTCCCATATATATTTATCATACTGTGTTCAATATATATTATATATAAGGGTATTTTTTAATATGTATCTATATACTAGTAGGTACTAGAATTTTTTCCTTATATTTCTAAACGAAAAAATTTAATGTTATTTTTGTGATGAAAAAGTAATAAAAATAAAAGGCATTTGTGTGATTTTTTATATTTTTATCACTCTGACAAAGAAAGTGATTACTTTTTAAACATTGGTTTTGAACTCGAATGGTTACATATACAAAGGCAACAATTAATGCTACTTAAAAAAAATAGTATCTCAAAATCATCAAAATCTCAATATGTCTACAAATTCAATGTACTCGTTGCCAAGTCTATGTAGCATGGGAATGGTGAGTGAATATGGTTATTTAATTTTACATTTTCCTAATATAAATACCTCTTGAACATGTTAACGTTGTATTATATTATATTATTAAAATCCGGTTAGTATTCTAGTGGGCACTGGATTTTTAATATCTGAGTTTCAAAATGTTATATTTAATTAAGTACAATAATCATCTATGTGATTTTTTCGAGCTCAGTAGTTTTGTGATTTGTGTTTAGCTTCAGTTATTGAAATTCAGTCTTACTCCCATGGCATTTAATTAAGTATTATGCCTCAATTAATTAGATGCTATGATTTAATTCGAGTTAAAGGGATTAAGGGATATTGACACGAGCCTCTTTAAAGCCGTACATCAGGGGCGAACCACTCAATTACGGAAATTAGCGGCGGCTCTATTAGACCGGATTAACCATTCCCCTCGATCACCACCAAAAGCGAGATAAAAAATTTCTAGTGAAATTCTTAAACAAATTATTTAGTTTACAAAATAAATGATTTTTAAATCAAAATGTAAGAGATCAAAGACTCAGACATTTAGCATAATAATAATAATTGGATAACTTATACAGCGCCGTTTTCGCGAATACTCACCTCAAGGGCGCTTTGCATAAACACAAGGGTGATATATGACACCCCAATACAGATATATTTTATGAATTTAAATAACCACCTGATACAAAATAAACGCCCTAAGCCAGATTTAAAAAGATTATTATATAAATAAAATGTATCCTTAAAACCGCATAAACAACAGATTTAAAAAAGTGACTAACAAAAAAACAATTTTAAGAACTACCATAGGACAGCATCACTACACGTTATACAATATAGAATGGTTCAATATATTGTCATCTCAAAGCATATCCCAAGAATCAGACTTTACTAAATACAAACAATTAAAAGAAACTCTGAATCTTGATAACAATCATTGCAACATTTTCATATTTTAAACACAGTTTTTCAGTAAGTACGATATGATTTCAAAATAAATTAAAACAAAAACAGTTTATGATACAACTAAAAACGTTGATACATGATTGAAAAATGATACAAAAAAAAAGTTGAAGCATAACGATTATATGTGATTATATTGTGTTTCTTATATCAATAAAACTTCTTTTAATTGGCCACCCCAGCTTCTTTTACAGGAGTGAATTCGTAGAACCAACTTTTCGGTGACTTTCAAATTAGGCCTAATGCGAGAATGCAGCGTTCGATGTTCCATTTTAAATTGAGTGTTTTCGATTTGTTTGAATGAACCATCGACTTCAACCAATTCCGCAAAAAGTAATCCAAGGCCATTGAATCACAACTTCTTGGAAGCCATTTAACTGTCGAAGTTTTTACAATAAGTTTATATTAATATATTTTATTGGAACCAATGTTATTCAAATCAAAATTATCCAGTTTTGGCCACAAAAATTCTGTTAGCGTTGGTCGATATCGATTTTGAAATAAATACAAGTCAAGATGCAAAGGCTTCTCGGGTGGATTACTTTCAAAACAAAAAAATACAGAAAGGCCATGTATCCAAAAATGTGCTTTACCCTTTTTAGCAAAATTACGATCAATTTCTAGTTGATTTAGAACCCAATCAGCAATCTGATGATGGCTACGATAGTCTAGTAGCTTTATTTCTTAGATCTTATAATGCTGCAAACTCGAGTCATTCCAAACTTGGAGACACCCTGACTTCGGTACGGTATTGCAAGGTAATACTTAACCTACACTTCAACACTCACTCATCACATCATCCCTGATGATGGACCCTGCAATGGGATCCGAAACGTTGGCCAGAGAGGTCACACACACACGGCAGAATATCCCAGAAAACTATACACAGAAGATCGAGTCATTCCGTAAAATACGTCAAGTTCTCGTTGTTGAAAGGCCCAGCCTTGCGAGCGACGATTAATCGATAAATTATTTCCTTCGTTATACTTTCGATTTTACTAAATATCCTTTTAATAATAATTTAAAAATTAATCCTTTTCTAATTTTCTAACGATTCGCCGAATAGCAATCGATAGTAGGTCGATTGTGTGAATCATACGTTTGACCAAATTCTAGTTGAGTGTTTCACAAATGAACGATTATTTTCATACATTTTAAGATACTCGCGTAAAGTTGTATCACCATGATGGGTGGTCATTTTACACTTAAATAAACAATTAAGTAAATAAAAAAATAAAACAACGCTTGCCGTGTGTTTTATATTAATATTACTCTTATTGAAAAACAATATTTTAAAATGATATAACATGTTTATAACAGAATATACAAGAACTATTGATAAGGTAATTGATGCAAGATAAATCACTCTAGGTCCAAAAATAAGGGTCAATAATGACTGGTTGATGGTCTATTATTTGAAAAATGTAATTAAAAAATAAAATATGTAAGAATCCTTCCATAAGCACGAGCAATTAGCTCATTCTATGGAGAGTAAAGCAAAGATAAAATGTATATCATAATACGAAATATTTATTAAACAAAAATTCTATATGTACGATAAATAAATATTTAAAAAAAAAAATATTTTACGGAACGATGTGTCCTGACAAAAATAATCATGTCTAGACCGGTAGACGATAAAAATAATCAATGGGGTAATAAAATATTTGATAGTTTTTTTTAAACTAACATTAAAATGCTGTCTTCCGTTGTAATTGTAATTGAATACTTTTAAAAAATAACGAAAGCTAAACGAGGGAAAACTGCCCGGTGAATATGCATGAAAGTACATGTAATATGTACATATAGTAATAGTAGATGTGGATACAATGGAATCACAGGACCGGGTCGCAATACGGCCACCGCTTCCAGGGCATCTGGCCGCATATATCCCTCGCAAATCTGGTCGTTTGTCCGCCTGCGAGCGGATACGAGGATTTAACCGAGAGGGATATTCTAATATTCTATATATAGTAACTTCATATACTCGCGTAATGGTGCGGGGGAACGGAATATTAAACGTGTACGGAAATGTAAGTAATTAAGAAAAAAGGTAATGTAAAATGTTTTTAAAATACGAGTAACTTTACAATACAATACAATGGTGAAACAGAGAATCGGCCGTATTCCGCAAATAGATGATCTTAACACTTAATAGACGAGAATAACAAAAAAAAAGGAGATGTAGATTGTGATGACCCAGGTAGATAGAGGGCATCCTAACGTACTAACGATGAATCTTGTATTAATAATTTATTTAAAAGGCCGTTGCTTAATCGTCGCGAGTTGATATTTAATTTTAGCTACTATGTTCAATTGATTTGCCAACTCCTGGCCGCGGCTAACAATGTGATGAATCCTATGGGGTGACCCGTCAAAAATACGTCGTGGAAAATAATATTAAATAATATAAATTTCATTGCAATGAATAAAGTCATTTGCCGTATGATGTTAGCGAAAATAGTTGTATGGCGCGGGTGGCAACGGCTGAGGTCGACAGATACGCTGTAACTATAAAAGGATCGCGGAATAAAATATTCTCTTCTATGAAATATAAAATATAATGTATTCTATACAATATTAATACTCTGCCTGTGCTAACTATACATTTAACTAAAATATATATTATTAACTGGAAATAATTATTCTGTGAAAATTGCGCTTTTGAATGCAAAATTAACTAAAAATATTAACTAAAATATTTCTAATTTGCTGTTGAATATTACCTATAAAGATATTGACTAAAACTTTTGCTTTGAATGGAATATTAACTACTTCTCTCATCAAATATTATTCTGCAGCAAATATTCAATGAAATTATAGGAACTAAAATATTTCTAACATCTTGGGTTCGCATACGAAATTGACAATACCTAATGCCCTTTGCATTTACTAAATATATTACCTAAATAGCCACAGCTATACCATCCTGTCCGTCAGGGACGAAACATAAAACACAGTTATATTCCTAAAAGTGCTACCTCTTACGCGACAAAAATACCTATTGCAGTCGAGCTATGAATATGAACTATTTCCGCCTCATAATGGCGCCTGGAACCAATACTAAAACCCTCACTAGAATTAATAAATGCGACTAAATCTCGATAAATACAATATATACTATTCGTAATACGTCGTTGAATTGGCACATGAATCGTCTAATGGATGAAGGACCCCGTTGTGTATCGTAATAACTTCAAATTCTTTTATAGGAGCAGTGTGGAAACAATTGCATAATATTACGTAATATAAACATCTAACGAACCTAATAATCTATACATTTATGTTACAATAAAATACGTACACTAGAAAGAATTCATGTATTAGAAATAAAACATTTTCGATTTGAGACAAACCGGTAAAATCGTTCGAACGGCGCAAAGGGAAAAATTCACAAATATTAAATAACACTGAAATTAATAATTATAACCACTTTGTATTAGCATATTCTTACCTTGAATGGTTTCGTTCTAGACGTGCATGAACCTGTTCATATTAGTTCCATGGGAAAATAATACATATATTTTCTATCTACGAAATAAGACATTTTTTTGAAGCGAAACTTCTTTATAAATAAGTAGATAAGGTCTCGGGGATGGTTTGTTCGAAAGGATTCTACAACAGCCCGTGAGTTTATATGAAATAATAGTTTCTTTGAATGCTAAGTTTTGGTTTTTTTAAACCCTCAGCATCTCTGCTGAGAGGGGTTGAGGCTCCGCGCCCGCCTAAACCCGGTGACCGACTTCCTAAGTGACTAAACGGCCCCCCCTTGTTCCTCCGGAACTTACTGCATCCCGAGACTCCATCTCTTCTTTACGAGATGTGATCCCGTGACGCCCCTCTTTTAGGCTTATAATTGAGAAGGCCGTACTCTTTTGGTACGAGTTTCTGATGATGTGTGTTGTCTTGAGGCGCCTTTCTTTTAGGCCGGTGTTTGAAGAATCATGTACTCTTTTGGTACGAATTGATGACGACATTAGCCTCCTTTGCGGGCATAGTCAGCGATGTTACAAATTATTGTGCAATCTCATTATGACTTTTCAGAGCGGCGTCCCACGATTCTGCATCTTGCAACATTTACTTTGGACAAATGTTAGAGTGTTAGTAACATATTTATAATATCCCAGCTATTCCATATGAGTGAATGATTTTGATATTTATTCTGGCCCTGTCTTTCTTACAGAGGACGAAATAGAAGTTAACGTTTTCTATCAAGGTTTTACAGCATTCAAGCATGGAAATCCTTCCAAAGACAAAGGGAACCTTTTTGTTGGTTTAAGTAGTTTGCGCCAGATGAGGTTAGGTGGTCGGTTTATTGACGACCCCGAGCAACAAGGAGGACCCCGCCTTTAAGGGGCCCTGCAGGGGCTTGTGCGGGTTCCACGCCCAAGTGCCGGCAATCATCCACCCCTCAGCCAGCTAGGCTAACACAAACCAGATATCCCCAATCTTTAGGTAGATCTCCCCATTCTGTCCTTTACTCGTCATTCTGAAGCTACTTGTTAAGCCAGATGTACCGAGGTACTCAAATCAGAAAGACTTGGCTGAAGACCGGATTGCGCAATACTTATGCAACACAATTATTATAAGGCTACTAAGCATTTCTTATAGAATTACGTGTATTCAATTATTAGTAAAAATAGTTTGAAAATCCCCATACTTAAAAATATATTCGTTCGGAAGAATTTCTCGTACGATTTGGATTGATATCTGGTTATGCAATACATAACGCGTCGACAATATTATGAATCTATTACGCACTGCTTATAGAGCTCCGTAAAATCAATTGTTACTACAAATGGTATGAAAATCCCCAAGCATCAAAATATATTCGTTTGGGAGATATTCCCGTACGAATTGAGCCAAGATCACACAAGAAATCGTGATATTAATTATACATTATTGCTCCGACTTTAAATCTTCCCAAAATAAATACATTTCAATAGTGAAAATAATTAACCGTAATAGATAATATAAATATGTTCCTTAGCTGTTACACAGTGGCGGTATGATCCTCTCTGGTACTGATGATTGGTAGATTCCTCCATACGTCCGGGCAGCAACTCCGTCCGCAAATGATGTTCTGGAACTCAGGGCTCCGTCGGTAGTCTGTTGGGCAGCGCTCCCGCTCGCAAGTCTGGTCTCGAACTGAAGGGCTGAGTACATCGTGTTCGCTCCTTTTATAGTAACGATTTCACCATACCTCTGAAATCCACGCTAGTGCAGTGACTCATCCTATGCGCGATGACCTCACCGCCGGCGCTCGCCATTGGCCGGATTCAGCCATCAGGACGGTCGCCTCCGGCTCAACCCGTCGAAAGGTAACGCGTGCCTGTGATTGGTCCGTTTCGTTAAAATAAGAGTAAAGCACTCGCTACACGCGAGACTTGCTGTTCCGTTTCATAAATAATAAAGGCTCGTTCGCACCTACTCACAAGGTCGAGTCTATTAGGATTGGCAAACAATATTAATTTAACACAGAATTATATCTATGGTATAATAAAAAACCTAAGAAATATTACTTGTATAGCCGAATATTCAATATTTTGTTAGCCTCTTGTAATACATGGAATCTTGAGAAGAAATATATCAGGCTTTTACTTTTAAACGATTCAAACCAGAAGAAATATATTTTTGATGTCCATACTTGGCTTTTTGAATATTATTATTTTAAGATTTTCTAAATTTATTAAATCTATCTCTATGTCGACCATCACAGCTTCCCCCTTATTTAGAGAGAGGAATGATCTATCAGATCGAGCCTATCTGCTAAATAACCCAATAGGATAGTATATTTCGTGATACTTATTAAGAGTTTCTAAAATTCCTTGGAAAATTAATCGTTGTTCTTTCCTTTCTCCGCGTACTATATTTCTATTAGGGTCGAATTCCTTCTCAATGGAACCTTCTTTGCGTATTTAAGCTACTGTAAACCATCTGCCTGTCATTCAAATGAAAAGTGTACAACTAACATGAATATAAGAATTGCAAGCAAAATTGGACTGTATCTATTTTATTCAATTGATTGGAAAGGTTCGATTCTCCATAATCGATTGAATGCCTCAGTAATCTCATCATTGTGTCTGCTAACCACTCAAGCTCCATCCTGTTATCAACACTTAAAAGGAACGCCCCTTCCCCCACTTTGTTATCCTCCTTGCTTCCCTTACAATGGTACACTCCTAGTGTTCACCACCTCGCAACTCTATACTACTTTCCCCAGCATATACCTCCCTTCCCCCAGAATATACTCCCACTAACACTCCCCACATCCCCTTCAAGCTATACAAACCAACTCAACCGAGTAAATATTAACTGTATATTTCTCCTATGAAATGCGAGCTACGATAAATCTGAAGTTCCAGAATTATGTTAACCTACGAATTAATGTACAATCTATTCATATAAACTAAACAACCAGCTTCCTAATATATAGAGCGAACCCCTCGATCTCAATATGTCCTGTACGTGAGTAAACATGATGACGATGATACTTGCTATCCACTCTAAAAAGAAAAAGTGCAGTCCGCCTCCAAATTTTCTAATGACTAGTCGCAAATGGACAAGTCCCTTCAATAACCGTTGGGCGTCGTTTCAACTAACTGTCCAGCTAACCCTCAAGAGAGAGATACCCAAAGACGATGCACACTTGTTAAAGAAGTAGAGCTTCAATCATAATCCAGTTGTCAAAAAGGTTTCCAATAACTATTCCTTGCTATGCTACCATGGTGTACCCCGACAAGTGTTCACCATCTTGTAACACAACTCTAATTCCCCCTTCCCCCAAACTATACAACCTCTTCTATCTGAAACTCGTATTGTCCTATTTTAACCGAATGAATGGTCAACCGTATATTCCTACTATAATTGCAAACCGCGACAAAATGAACTCTAGTACCCCACCTGTGTTATGAACCTTATGCATATGCGCAGAACGTTTCCTATTATGTAGAATCAACCAATTGTCCTCAATATTCCACGTATACTGTAATGACTGCCATAATTTATTATTGGTGTAATATGATGAAGAAGAAGAAGAAGAAGAAGAAGCCGCAAAAGTAGTGGATGACAACAGAAGAAGAAGAAAATGAATCCATTGAAAGGCATAAGATAAAGAAGAAAAGTCACAACCGAGTGTAGTAATAGATAAAGACGAAGAAGAAGAAGTCGAAAGTTATAAAATTAGAAGAAGACGCGAATGTAGTAGTAGGTAAAGGACAAAAGAAGATGAAGAAAAGACGTAGAAAAACATTCGAAAATTATAAGATAAACGGAAGAAGAAGTCATGAATGTAGTTATAGGAAAAGAAGAAGAAGAAGATGAAGAGAAGACGAAGTAAAACAGTTGATAAGTATAAGATAAACGGAAGAAGACGAAATGAATGTAGTTATAGGAAAAAAGAAGAAGAAGAAAGTGGAGAAGCGAATAGTAAAGAAGAAATAAGAGAATAGGAAAAAGAAGAAGAAGAAAGAAGAGAGAAGAAAGAAGAAGAAAAGAAGAAGAAAAGAATGTAGAAAAAGGAAAAGAAGAAGAAGAAGAAAAGGTAAAGAAGAAGAGAAGACGAAGAAAAGACGTAGAAAAACAGTCGAAAAGTATAAGATAAATGGAAGAAGACGAAATGAATGTAGTAATAGAAAAAGAAGAAGAAGAAGAAAGTAGAGAAGCAGTCGAAAGATATACCATAAGACGAAAAAGTAGTTGCAAAGTATTGTAATAATTGCTATTTATAAAAGAGAAGGTATTTGAAAAGTAAAGCATAAACGGTACGTATTCAAAGAAGAAGAAGACTAGAGTGAACATAACCAATAAAAAAAACCTTCGTACCGAAGAAGAAGAAGACGCTGTTGAAGTCAATATAAATAAAAAGGGGAAAGAAAATATATATATAACCGTTAGCATATACGAATAAGAAGAAGAAGAAGAGGAAAGAAAATGATAGGAACAAACCCTTCGATAATTGTAGAACGTAAAAGTATATATAACTATTATCCGTCTCAATTAACTTTCCAGCCAATCCTCAAGAGTGATATCTAAAGACGACGCATGTTTGTAGAAGAAGTGGATCCAGATGTCAAGAAAAGTTTCCCATAACTATTCCTTATTAACCTGTCTTCCCCCAAATTGTTAAGCGTTTGTCAAATAATCAGGCGCGACTCCTCCGTATAACTGTAATGTTGTTCCTCCAAAACTTATTGAAAACTAAAACGACCCCTATTAATATGCCCTGTATTCATCAACCCCATATTTTCCCCCGCTGATGAAAGAATCTCAAGTATATTCAACATTATAAAATTTAAAAGTTTTCCTTTAACAACGCGAACATGTTTAACGAAGTACACTGTTACAACTCAGAAGCGATAAACCCTAATATCTGTACTAACTGTAGTAGTCATCACGAACACTGATATCCACAGAAGATGTATGTGTGTAACTAAATCAAGAATTCCTAACGTATAATTCGGCTTGCTATACGACTGGAATCTACTCAAGTTCCACACGACCAACCTATCTACCCGAATCTAAAAGTAATGGCCACGACGACGCATGAAGGTGGAAGAAGCTAATGATTTCGTTATGCTACTACCATATCAAAAGGTTTTTTCATAGTCCTCCCGATAAAATCTATTTTCAAAAATTTTTTTTTTTCCAAAATGTTCAGAAGAATTCAATAGCTCTCCAGAAAAATTGATTTTTTATTTTATTTTATCACTATTCAACAGGATTTCTACATACACCCAATGTATAGTAAAAACAATAAATGCTTAATCAATCATAGCGTTACGACTTCTCAAAACTTGAAGAAACTCACATATCGTTAATTCCGGATTTACTTTTGTATTATTTCCAAGAAGATTGCGCCCAAAACCAAAACAACCCCAATATAGATACGTACGAAATTTGAAGTAGTGAGATGTAAACATTTAACCATTATCAACCCTGCATGCGATCCCTATGATCATTAAAGAAGCCAACTGTCCATCTACCATATCTCATCTCTGTAGTCAAATAAGCTGATGTTTATTTCTATACTGCCTATAAATACGCTATATCAACGTATATTATAATATAATATTTATTAATGAAGATAAAACAATTTCAATTAACGTTGCAATGAAGCGAAACAAAGGAATATATATAAAAAGAACAAAGAAGTCCAATTTTTAATTATTCGTTACTAAGAGAATATATATATATATTGCGCTCTCTATTACCGCTTCCTATAGACTAATACTAGCGAAGGCTCAAAACTTACTCTGATTTCCGCTAGATGGCGGTAGTATGACCATTTTAATTCATATGCCAGGCCGTCTTGTAAATAAAAATGGAAGTAATTTTATTCTTGTAATTCAAATCAAAATAATTTTAGATCAAAACAAGAAACTCAAATAATTATTTCGTGCAACAATACGCGTCTGTTATTACGAACAAGTCTATCAATCCTGCATACAACAAAGAAATTATAATTAGTTTGAATAACCAGAACCGTATATAACTGTGTATAACAATTAAGAACACATTTAGATAATTAAAATAATTAAGGACCATAATAAATCAATGAAGGAAATTATTATTTTTTTTCAATTAATTCAGCAACATTGTAGATTGACATTTTATTTTTTTAGGACAATTTTTAATATAACACCTTGACGATAAAAAGGTATCTCCGAAACATGCACGTGAAAGTTATCAAATTAATATAAGTAGATTTGTAAGAATACTATAATCAATTAATTTTTTGTGTAATTATTATCTGTAAAAATTTAGCTGAATTTAAAGATCTTTTTTTTTCAAATATAGAAACCCTTTTTAATATCCATAAGACAAATATATAACAAGTGTGGATTTATTTAATTTACATTAACCTTAATTTAATTAAGATTAATTTATATTTATTTTTACTTTTATATTTTTCTGCTATTATTATTAATTACTATTGCATAACTCGTAAGCGAAAATATTTGCCACTGAACAGATTTTATCTAGCGTTGGTGAATTATTAGTTTATATTAATATAAGAAATTAAATTAAAACCGAATTTTAAGCTATCATAAACCCTCCGTGGTGCGCGCTGAAATCTGTCGCGGTGATCTGCCCGCATTCCAAGTCTATATTTCTTTGCATTTCTTCGGGCGCGACCTGTCCATATCCGCGAAGCAAACAGTCTGTTCATATACGCCCGACCGCGATAGTCAAACTTATCAAACGCTAAATGCTCAAACGTCTTGGGTCTCTGCCGCATCTTCCACGCTTGTGCCGAAACGTGTCCGCTCGCGTTATATAGGGAAACCGTCGCCGGTCTTTCTAACACGCAGCGCTCGCAAACCCGGCGGCTTTGGCCGTGTTCGGTGGTATATTTGCGAAACACAAACACAAACGCAATAATTAAAACCATTCAAATGTGAATCGTTTGAATCTCAACTACATATTTGTTACACTGCGATCGCAAATCCCGATGGCCCAGGCCGTGACAGTGGTATACTTGCGAGAAAACAAATGCAATAATTAAAAACCTTTCAAATGTGATTCGTTTGAATTTCAACTACATATTTGTTACACTGCGATTCGCAAATCCCGATGGCCTAGGCCGTGCCGGTGGCATACTTGTGAGATCGCATTCAAATATATTTTCTTCATACAATTATTAAAAATATTTTCCAAATGTGAATCGTTTGATTTCAAACCACATAAAATGAATGAGATATGAAATAAATCACATATTCTATAAAATGGAGCAATACTTTTACAATGAAACAGGCATTCCAAAATCGAACTAATATATCACAAGGACCAAAATTACTACAATAATTTTCGTTCACAAAATATTAAATAATAAAAATGCCAACTGTCTATATGACAAACAACCTAAAGAAATTTCTAATACCTAGTATCACGTTTGTCTACAAATCTCAGTACGTGGTTCACATAAATGCTCAATCTTTTTTCTTTGATGTCACGGACCGTGGTCCGCGATTGTTTAAATAAAACCGCTTTTATAATCAAATATTTTCTTTCATTTATAATATTAACTAAACCAAAATGATTTTATTACTATGCAAATGAGTCCAACGAATACGCTCCTGTCTGGTCACCGGCACCGCTGTAATGACCCTGGTAGATAGATGGGCATCCTAATCAAATCGAGCAGACTGTATTTAATGTCGAAATGATGTTCAATTAATATTATAAAGCATTTTATTGTATTTCAATATAAATCGTTCTCCTGGTCACGGTAAGCACTGTGATGATCCTGATAGATAGTGGGTCTTCCTAACGTATTAAAGATGAATTTTGTATTAATAATTTATTTAAAAGGCCGATGCTTACTCGTCGCGAGTTCAAATTTAATTTTTTATCTATTATGTTCCATTGATTTGCCAACTCCTGGCCGCGGCTAACAATGTGATGAATCCTATGGGGTGACCCGTCAAAAATACGTCGTGGAAAATAATATTAAATAATATAAATTTCATTGCAATGAATAAAGTCATTTGCCGTATGATGTTAGCGAAAATAGTTGTATGGCGCGGGTGGCAACGGCCGAGGTCGACAGATACGCTGTAACTATAAAAGGATCGCGGAATAAAATATTATACCTTCTATGAAATATAAAATAAATGTATTCTATACAATATTAATACTCTGCCTGTGCTAACTATACATTTAACTAAAATATATATTATTAACTGGAAATAATTATTCTGTGAAAATTGCGCTTTTGAATGCAAAATTAACTAAAAATATTAACTAAAATATTTCTAACATCTTGGGTTCGCATACTATATTGAAAATACCTACTGCCCTTTTCATTTACTAAGTATATTACCTAAATAGCCACAGCTATACCATCCTGTCCGACAGGGACGAAACATAAAACATAGTTATATTTCTAAAAATGCTACCTCTTACGCGACAAAAATACCTATTGCAGTCGGGCTATGAATATGAACTATTTCCGCCTCATAATGGCGCCTGGAACCAATACTAAAAACCTCACTAGAAATAATAAATGCGACTAAATCTCGATAAATACAATATATACTATTCGTAATACGTCGTTGAATTGGCACATGAATCGTCTAATGGATGAAGGACCCCGTTGTGTATCGTAATAACTTCAAATTCTTTTATAGGAGCAGTGTGGAAACAATTGCATAATATTACGTAATAAAACATCTAACGAACCTAATAATCTATACATTTATGTTACAATAAAATACGTACACTAGAAAGAATTCATGTATTAGAAATAAAACATTTTCGATTTGAGACAAACCAGTAAAATCGTTCGAACGGCGCAAAGGGAAAAATTCACACATATTAAATAACACTGAAATTAATAATTATAACCACTTTGTATTAGCATATTCTTACCTTGAATGGTTTCGTTCTAGACGTGCATGAACCTGTTCATATTAGTTCCATGGGAAAATAATACATATATTTTCTATCTACGAAATAAGACATTTTTTTGAAGCGAAACTTCTTTATAAATAAGTAGATAAGGTCTCGGGGATGGTTTGTTCGAAAGGATTCTACAACAGCCCGTGAGTTTATATGAAATAATAGTTTCTTTGAATGCTAAATTTTGTTTTTTTTTTTTTAACCCTCAGCATCTCTGCTGAGAGGGGTTTAGGCCCCGCGCCCGCCTAGACCCGGTGGCCGACTTCCTAAGTGACTAAACGACCCCCCTTGTTCCTCCGGAACTTACTGCATCCCGAGACTCTATCTCTTCTTTACGAGATGTGATCCTGTGACGCCTCTCTTTTAGGCTTATGATTGAGATGTACGTACTCTTTTGGTACGAGTTTCTGATTGTCTTGTTGTGTTGTGTGTTGTCTTGAGGCGCCTTTCTTTTAGGCCGGTGTTTGAAGAATCACGTACTCTTTTGGTACAAATTGATGACGACATTAGCCTCCTTTGCGGGCATAGTCAGCGATGTTACAAATTATTGTGCAATCTCATTATGCCTTTTCAGAGCGGCGTCCCACGATTCTGCATCTTGCAACATTTACTTTGATCAAATGTTAAGAGTGTTAGTAACATATTTGTAACATCCCAGCTGTTCCATATGAGTGAATGATTTTTATACTTATTCTGGTCCTGTCTTTCTTACAGAGGACGAAAAAGAAGTTAACGTTTTCTATCAAGGTTTTTTTTATTTATTTTATTTCAGTATATATACGCCCATCAGAGCATTTACATAAACATTGGGTAATACATGTCGGTAATGAGAAATATAAAAGGAAAATAAAAAAAGTCATATAAAGAAATATAAAATGACATAATAACAGAAATATAAAAAGAGCTCTACAACTAAACTTAAAACACAGAATCCATAATTTCATAAATCTATAAATACATCATATTTTTTATAGGATTAGCGATAATTACAGAAATATAAATTAAGAATTTTTTTTTTTTATAGGATAAGAATACAAGAAAAGAGTGCAGAGAGAGAGTTTACAGCATTCAAGCATGGAAATCCCTCCAAAGACAAAAGGAACCTTTTTGTTGGTTTAAGTAGTTTGCGCCGGATGAGGTTAGGTGGTCGGTTTATTGACGACCGCGAGCAACAAGGAGGGCACCGCTTTTAAGGGACCCTGCAGGGGCTTGTGCGGGTTCCACGCCCAAGTGCCGGCAATCATCCACCCCTCAGCCAGCTAGGCTAACACAAACCAGATATCCCCAATCTTTAGTTAGATCTCCCCATTCTGTCCTTTACTCGTCATTCTGAAGCTACTTGTTAAGCCAGATGTACCGAGGTACTCAAATCATAAAGACTTGGCTGAAGACCGGATTGCGCAATACTTATTCAACACAGTTATTATAAGGCTACTAAGCATTTCTTATAGAATTACGTGTATTCAATTATTAGTAAAAATAGTTTGAAAATCCCCATACTTTAAAATATATTCGTTCGGAAGAATTTATCGTACGATTTGGATTGATATCTGGTTATGCAATACATAACGCGTCGACAATATTATGAATCTATTAAGCACTGCTTATAGAGCTCCGTAAAATCAATTGTTAATACAAATGGTATGAAAATCCCCATGCATCAAACTATATTCGTTTGGGAGATATTCCCGTACGAATTGAGCCAAGATCACACAAGAAATCGTGATATTAATTATACATTATTGCTCCGATTTTAAATCTTCCCAAAATAAATACATTTCAATAGTGAAAATAATTAATCGATAGATAATATAAATGTGTTCCTTAGCTGTTACACAGTGGCGGTATGATCCTCTCTGCTACTGATGAATGGTAGATTCCTCCATAAGTCCGGGCAGCAACTCCGTCCGCAAATGATGTTCTGGAACTCGGGGCTCCGTCGGTAGTCTGTCGGGCAGCGCTCCCGCTCGCAAGTCTGGTCTCGAACTGAAGGGGCTGAGTATATCGTTTTCGCTCCTTTTATAGTAATGATTTCACCATACCTCTGAAATCCACGCTAGTGCAGTGACTCATCCTACGCGCGATGACCTCACCGCCGGCGCTCGCCATTGGCCGGATTCAGTCACCAGGACGGTCGCCTCCGGCTCAACCCGTCGAAAGGTAACGCGTGCCTGTGATTGGTCCGTTTCGTTAAAATAAGAGTAAAGCACTCGCTACACGCGAGACTTGCTGTTCCGTTTCATAAATAATAAAGGCTCGTTCGCACCTACTCACAAGGTCGAGTCTATTAGGATTGGCAAACAATATTAATTTAACACAGAATTATATCTATGGTATAATAAAAAACCTAAGAAATATTACTTGTATAGCCGAATATTCAATATTTTGTTAGCCTCTTGTAATACATGGAATCTTGAGAAGAAATATATTAGGCTTTTACTTTTAAACGATTCAAACCAGAAGAAATATATTTTTGATGTCCATACTTGGCTTTTTGAATATTATTATTTTAAGATTTTCTAAATTTATTAAATCTATCTCTATGTCGACCATCACACCTTCCACCTGATATATTTTCGATGCAAATCTATACCGTTCGACCGATCGGACTCAAAATTTGCAAACTTTTTCTTAATGACTCAGCGGGTAACATAGGTGACATTACATCCCTCTCCTTTTACACTTTCCCTCCCCTGATATATTTTCGATGCAAATCTATACTGTTCGAATCGAACCTTTGTTTCCCTCCACAAATTTATTTTTTACTTAATACTCGTGCAACGCTGGGCACAAACTGCTAGTATAAAATATAACATAAAAATAATGTTCTCATTTTGAAAATATAACTTTATTACATTAAATAAAATAAATTAATATTATTTTTTTCAATTTTATAAAGGGCTTAATTTAATTTCTCTTGCATTCTTTAATACAATATTCAAATTAATAAATAAATGAAAACATGGTGTTTGGGTGCTTCTTTTCAATTCGCTTGGTTGTCCATATGTTCATCCGTATAATAATTTTCTTTCTGCAATAATTAAGTTTTTTCTTTTTATGAATAAATTCATAATAACGAATTATTTTTACGAGTATGAATATTGATTGTCATTCTGATAATATAGCAGAGATATAAGTATCAAACGAATGTTGATTTTTCATTCATTCTATCCATAGGTGATCTTTTAATAATGATCATAATAATAATTGGATCATTTATATAGCACCGTTTTCGCGAGTAGGTAGGGGAGTGGGTGGATGGTTTGAACACGGGGAGCCTTTGAACAGCCAAAATATTTTGGCCAAATGTTTTTTTCTGATACATTTACTTATTTTTTCCCTAAGGCAACATTATTATCTACAGCTGTCACTTAAAAAGAGACACCATTTTTAATTCACTTTGCTTGTTGAGGTGATCGTCGGTGCGCGTGCATTTTGGTAAAATAAAAGGAAGGTGTTTAAAGGACATTTCTAAAATTCTCAGAAGTCCATCTGTTTCCGCCCTGAAATCATTTTGTTAACAAATATCTTACATAGATATACAGGTAAGTAGTGTTATTGAAAACTCATTTTCAAAACATATAAATTAATTTTTTTTAAATAATGGGAGGCTTTGAACACAGTTGATGGGGAGCCTTTGAACACTGTTCAAAACCTCCTTAATATGTTAAAAACCATTTGATAGATTATATACTGTTATATATAGATCCTTGTCAACATCATGCCTAGAGTATACAATAACAAAGGCACCAGAGATGAGATTTCGGAAGCTAAAATGCAAAAGACAATGGAAGACGTCTTGGAACGCAAAATGTCTCTACGAATTAATAACATAAGGCATACCGAACGCAATAACATAAAGCATACCGCATTATTTTAAAGGCTTAAAAACAAGCATTTACAGAAAGATTATTCTCAAAAGTATGACACAAACCAAATTTTCAGTAATACTGAAGAAAAAATGTAAGAAGTATATATAAGAAGTTCAAGAATGAATTATGGTCTAACTTATGTTATAGCACGCAAACTTGCTTTAGAATATGCAATTAAGCTGGGAAAAACGATTCCACTTTCATGGCAGCACGATGTATTGGCTGGTATAGAATCGATGAAAGGTTTTATGCTTCGACAATTTAAATTAAATTTCCTAATTTTGATTTTTCTTCATACAGTACGCGATAAAATTACAATTTTCTGAATTTACATATTATTGTGATTTTTTTTGTTTATCTGTTCAATATTAAAATGAATAAGATAATATATTTGTCTTTCTCTTCTATTTTATATTTTTATTTTATTTATACTGGAAAAATAATCTACTTTTAAGCGATGTTCAAAGCCTCCCCCATTTTGTTCAAAGCTACCCCAGGTTGGGGAAGGTTTGAACAGAATTCGACTTGTCATAGAAAGCTGTTAATGTTTTCTAAATGGAATTTTGGGAAATATAAATCCATTTAAAACTGTCAAGTAAAGTGTGGCTAGTGTTATTAGTAAAAAAAAATGCGAAATGCTTACAATTTCAAAAATATTTTAAAACGAATAAATAGTGTTCAAACCATCCACCCTCTCCCCTACTCACCTCAAGGGCGCTTAACACAAAAAATAATTATGTTACAAAATAACTTACAGGCTAAAAAACTTATTAAATAGATGACATGCGAAAATGGAATTAACGTTTAAAACTATAATAGTTGGGAATCCCAGGAAGAATCGGGTGTTTTCGCGTGCATACTAGGAGTGGAAAATATTAGGTTGTGTTGTAACTGTCTAATTCTATAGGTTTTAATATGATTGTCTAAATAATGCATTTTTAGTTGTTTTTTGAAGAGTGGTAAGCTGTCTGTTTCAGTTTATTAGGTAGTTTATTTCACAACTTTGGTCCAGCCACTGCGAAAGCACGGTCACCGAATTTAGTTTTGTGGACGCGATTTACTTCAACTAACCTACTTGTATTAGATGTTGATGCTGAGCGAAGTGTTAGTCAGTTGTCTGTCAAACTATTCCGGAATATTCCAGAACATCAGGTATTTTTAAATTTTTGACATTTTGCTAAACATACAGTTGTTTTGACAAGGGAGACGAGATCATAGACCGTGAAACCAGAGACAAAAAACGACCAGTGTAACCAGCGACAATGCATAAATAGAAAATTGCCTATCGACGTATGCGTGAAATTATCTCGAGTGCGAAATTAGTGTGAGTTAAAGAACGGTTCTCCAATTGAATTCGTGTCCAGTGATATTAGTTAATTAATAAAACTGTAATTAATTTGAAATGTTTGATTTTCTCCCAACGCCACATTCCCACGACGATATATTATATTTCAAGGATGAAATGAACTATATAATTAGTAAACCTTTAAACAACAAATTAAAAATGTACATATCGAGTAATGAGTTGTCTAGATTGGACCTGATAGTAGGTACATATTAAATGAATATGACCACAGAATGGATTTGAATTGGTCGACTCATGCAGAAGCAGCGCAAAACAGGATTGTATGTAAAATTAATTAATTTTTCAGTTTTTTATTTATTATTTGATATTTGTGTATTTCTCTTACTTTCATTGATTTATTTCTTATTAAATATTACGGGACTTGCTTCCGTAAATAAATGAAAAATATAAATAACACGCACACACACACACACATATATATATATATATATATATATAATAAATATAGATGGTCCCTTTCTGAACATGAATGTTCAGAGAGTAATGAATATAAGTTATGCTTCACAATGTTTACCGACTTCTGCATTCTATTTCCCGCATTTCATTTTCCATTCCTAAGCTATTCAGGAAAATTTCTATTTTCAATTACTGCGAGGTTTTTATCATTTTACTTGACTCGTATTGAAACAAATGATTTTTTTTGTAAGTGATATAAGTTAATGTAATGATACTTCAACGTTTTGTGAGAAAGTGAGAAATATTGAGAAAACAAATGCTAACATCGATATTGCATATTTACATATCCATTGATATTAATTAATTCATGGTCGTTGGAACATTTTCGACTCATAATCGAGGCAGGAATCCATCTATAAAGTATTGTGGACAAGATCTGTTAAACTCTTTATATATTTATATATATTTTGAAATTCAATACACGTAAAATATAAAAAAACTTACAAAATCTATTACCATTTTAACAAAATTTTTATAAAAGATTTAAAAAAAATATAAGCATTTTTTATAGTTACCAGTTGTCGCCTTTTTTCAAATATTTGACAAAAATGCAAAAAGAAAAGAATAATTGGCAATCATATAATCGCGTAGTACCCATTTTTAAAAGCAGCGCGGAAAAAAAATGAGACAGGGACAAAAGTCATAGAATTGTTCAGATTTGTAATGTTTGATAATGATGATCCTTATATATAGAAAATGATATAGAATAAATCAAAATGGAATCCTTATTATGAGAGGCTTAAGATTTAGCTCGAACATCACTAAACTAATTTTTTTTTAAAATTTAAAGCATATTTTAATCAATTAATTTTTAACTTTACATTTAAAGGACTAAAATAATTGACTTAAATTTTTTTAAAATAATTTAATTTATTATGTTTAATAATATTAAATAAATTTTAAATTTCATCATCATTAGTAGCGCAACAACTCAGTTTGGGTCCTGGACTCCGGAAGTAATCGCTTTCGCTCCTTTCTCTCCATCACCACCTAAAATTATTTCATATTTAAGACGTTCACATACGTGGAATTTTTGTACGATATTTTGTTTTTGACATTCAATTACTCTTACGTAGGTTTTTACATGTTGTAGATAATTTTAGATAATAGAACCTTGAACTCGAAGCTGTCTCCAAAATGATGTAATTTTACGAACCTACCTAATACGCCATTTGAAAACACAAATGCTGTAACTCCTTCAATGCAACTAGATGGGGAAACATTAGCCAACTGTGACTCGTTTAAGTATCTGGACTCACTTATCCACAATGCTGGATGTGCAGCGGATATCGACCATAGAGTAGGTGTGGGATGGACGAAATTTAACTCCGTAACAGAAATCTTGCGTGACGCAAAAATGCCTATAAAATTTAAAGGAAAGATATACCAGCTTATTGTTAGACACGCGATAATATATGGCTCCGAATGCTGGATCATGTACAACTCCTACTCTAGGCAATTTGAAACACCAGAAATGCGAATGCTTAGATGTCACTAAAATATAGGATTAAAAGTTCACGCATTCGTGGTAGCCTGGTTGTCACGGACATAAACAGTAAGCTGGAGGAACGACAGTTGAGATGGTATGGGCACCACACAGTGAAGCAGGCAATGTCTATGGAACTTCATTACTTGGTGTTACATTTAAAGATATAAGAGTGTTTTTCTTTAAAAAATATTTTATTCACGTAATATTATTTTCTACTTTTTAGTCTTAATATTACCCAGCGTAGAAAATCACTTTGGTAGGAAATCCATCTTTTGGTGAGATCATTAACTAATATCTCAATTCAATTATAATTAGTAAATCTAATAATTCAATCGTATATTGTCATTGAGATTACGTCTTTGTGAAAAATTTAAGCTTGGTTGGACGTTGGAAAGCGATTTAAATATCAATTGTAAGATTCCGTCCAGACAAATAGTGGAAGCTAATATAATGGTGGCAAAATACGAGCGTATCTACTTATTTTTATATTCTGATCCATGTCAACTAAATATAAAATATAACCTACATACTTACTGAAACCAAACTAATTTACAATTTCATTCAATTGAAAATTTCAGAACATCTTTTAACAATGGTAGCAAATACCTACCGAATGTGTTTGTCACGAAAATTTGTTGCAAAAGATTGAGAACAGATTTATGATTTATTTAGGCTACCTCAGCGGTACCTATCTCCTTGAAAAAGTTTTGCAGGATTTGCGGAATAAGTCATTGAGACGCCTTGGCTTGTGAGCTGCACGTTCCATCAATTGTTAAATGTCGGCTCACAAGCCGCTCTGTGTGTAAAATGCAAATAAAATGCAAGTATAACACAATAGACATGTTCATAAAGTCAAAGTATTCCACAATTGATACGCCTTGGCTTGTGAGCT
The DNA here is from genome assembly GCA_016648135.1 of Agrypnia vestita. NCBI lineage: Eukaryota > Metazoa > Arthropoda > Insecta > Trichoptera > Phryganeidae > Agrypnia > Agrypnia vestita. The sequence goes on from JADDOH010004588.1 coordinate 94,317, forward strand.
GCACGTTCCATCAATTGTTAAATGTCAGCTCACAAGCCGCTCTGTGTGTATAATGCAAATAAAATGCAAGTATAACACAATAGAAATGTTCATAAAGTCAAAGTATTCCACAATTGGCGGCTGAAAAGGCCAAGGCCGTTAGTACTTCTTCTTCTTCTTTTGGTGTCATGTCAGGTCCCCCCAACGTTGACTATCACCCGAGAGAAAGCATCCCTGTCCTGGGCAGCACGAAACAGCTCTCCAACACTTTTTATGCCCGTCCAGTCGCGTATATTGCGGAGCCAGGAAATTTGTCTCCTTCCAACACCCCTACGACCCTCTATCTTGCCCATAAGAATCAGGTGGAGCAATTCATATTTTTCTCCTCTGAGCACATGACCCAAATACGATACCTTTCGGATTTTGATATTTGTCAGCAACTCTCTATTCACTCTAGCTCTTTGAAGAACTCTTGTATTGCTGACCATATCCGTCCAGGGTATCCGGAGCATTCTCCGATGTATCCACATTTCGAACGCCTCCAGCCGGTTCATGCTACTCACTTTGAGGGTCCACGATTCCACTCCGTACAGCAGGACTGACCATATATAACATTTGACCAGTCGCTGTCGAAGTTTCAGGTTAAGATTGTCATCGCAGAATATCTGTCTCATTTTGTTAAAAGCAGCTCGCGATGCTTCAATTCTGCATTTGACTTCGGTTTCTGGGTCGAGGTCTTCCGCTAGGATACTTCCAAGGTATTTAAACTTTGTCCGTTAGTACTACAGTCCCTAGATTCACCGCGGATGTGCCTTCTACGTATTCGCGTTCACCCTACGGTAATGTCCCCTGGCATTTGATTGTTTTGGTTAACCTAACCCTAACCTTTTTGGCTAACTAATCCCTTAACATATTGACCTGAACCATATTTAATCTCATTTCTAAATAAAAATATTAAATAATTCGGATACATATACACTTAACTACTATGAAACTGTTTAATCGTATCAAGGTTAAGATTTCAAATAGGCTCAGCACACGTTATTAATTTCGAACAAACATTGGTTTTGAATAAACACAACAAAAGCGGATGCAATACAACTTCACTAGTGATGCCCAGTATGCTACAATGTGATGGTCGACATAGATATAGATTTAATGAATTTAGAAAATCCTAAAATAATAATATTAAAAAAAAGCCAAGTATGGACATCAAAAATATATTTCTTCTATTTTGAATCGTTTAAAAGTAAAAGCCTGATATATTTCTTCTCAAGATTCTATGTATTACAAGAGGCTAACAAAATATTGAATATTCAGCTATACAAGTAATATTTCTTAGATCTTTATTATACCATAGATATAATTCTGTGTTAAATTAATATTGTTTGCCAATCCTAATAGACTCGACCTTGTGAGTAGGTGCGAACGAGCCTTTATTATTTATGAATAGGAACAGCAAGTCTCGCGTGTAGCGAGTGCTTTACCATTATTTTAACGAAACGAACCAATCACAGGGCGCTTTGCCTTCGACGGGTTGAGCCGGAGGCGACCGTCCTGATGACTGAATCCGGCCAATGGCGAGCGCCGGCGGTGAGGTCATCGCGCATAGGATGAGTCACTGCACTAGCGTGATTTCGGAGATATGGTGCAATCGAGACTATAAAAGGAGCGAACACGATATACTCAGCCCCTTCAGTTCGAGACCAGACTTGCGAGCGGGAGCGCTGCCCGACAGACTACCGACGGAGCCCTGAGTTCCAGAACATCATTTGCGGACGGAGTTGCTGCCCGGACGTATGGAGGAATCTACCATTCATCAGTACCAGAGAGGATCATACCGCCACTGTGTAACAGCTAAGGAACACATTTATATTATCTATCGATTAATTATTTTCACTTTTGAAATGTATTTATTTTGGGAAGATTTAAAATCGGAGCAATAATGTATAATTAATATCACGATTTCTTGTGTGATCTTGGCTCAATTCGTACGGGAATATCTCCCAAACGAATGTATTTTGATGCATGGGGATTTTCATACCATTTGTATTAACAATTGATTTTACGGAGCTCTATAAGCAGTGCTTAATAGATTCATAATAATTGTCGACGCGTTATTTATTGCATAACCAGATATCAATCCAAATCGTACGAGAAATTCTTCCGAACGAATATGTTTTAAAGTATGGGGATTTTCATACTATTTTTACTAATAATTGAATACATGTAATTCTATAAGAAACGCTTAGTAGCCTTATAATAATTGTGTTGCATAAGTATTGCGCAATCCGGTCTTCAGCTAACTCTTTATGGTTTGAGTACCTCTCGGTATATCCGGCTTAACAAGTAGCTTCAGAACGACGAGTAAAGGACAGAATGGGGAGATCTAACTGAAATTGGAGTTTTCTGGTTTATGAACGTTGAGCTAGGTGAGGTTGTGGATGACGCTCGTGTCATAAGCCTGGAATCCGCGCAAGCCCCTGTGAGGTACTCTTAAAAGCGGGACCTCCCTTGTTGATCGGAGTGGCCACTAGACTCGACCTTCGCGCCTCATCCTGCTCAAAAACAGCGTGAACCAACGTCGTGAATTCTCTGACTTTGGAAGGATTTCCATGCTTGAATGCTGTAAAACCTTGATAGAAAACGTTAACTTCTATTTCGTCCTCTGTAAGAAAGACAGGGCCAGAATTAGTATAAAAATCATTCACTCATATGGAATAACTGGGATATTATAAATATGTTACTAACACACTAATATTTGACCAAAGTAAATGTTGCAAGATGCAGAATCGTGGGACGCCATTCTGAAAAGGCATAATGAGATTGCACAATAATTTGTAACATCGCTGACTATGCCCGCAAAGGAGGCTAATGTCGTCATCAATTCGTACCAAAAGAGTACATGATTCTTCAAACACCGGCCTAAAAGAAAGGCGCCTCAAGACAACACACATCATCAGAAACTCGTACCAAAAGAGTACGGCCTTCTCAATTATAAGCCTAAAAGAGGGGCGTCACGGGATCACATCTCGTAAAGAAGAGATAGAGTCTCGGGATGCAGTAAGTTCCGGAGGAACAAGGGGGGTCGTTTAGTCACTTAGGAAGTCGGCCACCGGGTTTAGGCGGGCGCGGGGCCTAAACCCCTCTCAGCAGAGATGCTGAGGGTTTAAAAACCCAAAACTTAGCATTCAAAGAAACTATTATTTCATATAAACTCACGGGCTGTTGTAGAATCCTTTCGAACAAACCATCCCCGAGACCTTATCTACTTATTTATAAATAAGTTTCGCTTCAAAAATGTCGTATTTCGTAAATAGCAAATATATGTATTATTTTCTCACGCAATTAATATGAACAGGTTCATGCACGTCTAGAACGAAACCATTCAAGGTAAGAATTTGCTAATACAAAGTGTTTATAATTATTAATTTCAGTGTTATTTAATATGTGTGAATTTTTCCCTTTGCAACGTTCGAACGATTCTACTGGTTTGTCCCCAAACGGAAATGTTTTATTTCTAATACACGAATTCTTCTGGTGAACGTATTTTATTGTAACATAAATGTATAGATTATTAGGTTCGTTAGATGTTTTTATTACGTAATATTATGCAATTGTTTCCACACTGCTCCTATAAAAGAATTTGAAGTTATTACGATACACAACGGGGTCCTTCATCCATTAGACGAATCATGTGCCAATTCAACGACGTATTACGAATAGTATATATTGTATTTATCGAGATTTAGTCGCATTTATTATTTCTAGTGAGGTTTTTAGTATTGGTTCCAGGCGCCATTATGAGGCGGAAATAGTTCATATTCATAGCCCGACTGCAATAGGTATTTTTGTCGCGTAAGAGGTAGCACTTTTAGGAATATAACTGTGTTTTATGTTTCGTCCCTGACGGACAGGATGGTATAGCTGTGGCTATTTAGGTAATATACTTAGTAAATGCAAAGGGCATTAGGTATTATCGATTTCGTCTGCGAACCCAAGATGTTAGAAATATTTTTAGTTAATATTTTTAGTTAATATTGCATTCAAAAGCGCAATTTTCACAGAATAATTATTTTCAGTTAATAATATATATTTTAGTTAAATGTATAGTTAGCACTGGCAGAGCATTAATATTGTATAGAATACATTATTTATAATATTTCAAGAAGGTATAATATTTTATTCCGCGATCCTTTTATAGTTACAGCGTATCTGTCGAACTCAGCCGTTGCCACCCGCGCCATACAACTATTTTCGGTAAAATCATACGGCAAATGACTTTATTCATTGAAATGAAATTTATATTATTTAATATTATTTTCCACGACGTATTTTTGACGGGTCACCCCATAGGATTCATCACATTGTTAGCCGCGACCAGGAGATCGAAATGAAATAATATACCTGATGATAATAAAATTCAACTCGCGTCAACTATTTTACGACTGTATAATATTTTTCATATAACAGAAAACATCTCTAGAAAATACCGTCATTTGACGAGGACCCCTCTATCTACTATCTACAGAAACCTCACAGTGCTTACCGTGACCAGGAGAACGATTTATATTGAAATACAATAAAATGCTTTATAATATTAATTGAACATCATTTCGACATTAAATACAGTCTGCTCGATTTGATTAGGATGCCCTACTATCTGCGGGATCATCACAACAACAGCGGTGTTTCGCAAGAAAATTTCGCTAGATCACGTTTTTTAATTAAGCTTATCCCACTTTATGTGATCTTTGATCGCTTTTTTCTAAATATATTATTACTTACATATATATTAATACTTTAAAACTTCTGTAAGGGGCCCGAGGAAGTAAATTTAGTAATCCGTAACGTCCTACTGTTTGGTAACCTCTTATGAGTAAATGTTACAAAATTCAAACAAAAATTGACATAGGTATCCGTAATTCTCTTCAAAGAAATATATAAATTTCCTTGAGTGATGAGCAGAAATGTATATTTTAAATGGTATACGTAAAATTGCCTTGCCAACATTTGCTCCTTCACAATTGTGCGTCAGAAAAGTTGCTCGCAAATTGTGTGACAGGATGTTTAAGTTGGTTTGTTCATGTATTATATATATTATAGATATTATATTTAGTATATAATATATATTATATAATATATAGTATATATAATATAAATTAAGAAACACGTTTATTAAAAAACATAAACATATATTTTCAATAATAATTAACAAACAATTTTCGTCAACATAAAGTATTTATAAAGGTAAGGTTAGGATCCGTTAAGTTATTTGGTAGCGAGCAACGTTTCCTGGCGAGCAATATTGTGGGCGAGCACCTATGAGGGAACAATTGTTGGCGTGCAATTTTCCGCAATCATTTTAATTAATTAAGTACAAAAATTCCATTAAATAAGAATAAGTATTAAAACACGTATATCATCAGCAAAATTATTTTGTGGTGACATTATAATTATAATATATAATTATAATTTTTGTTATCCTGACGAAGAAGCCATTGGCTTCGAAACATATTGAATTTTTTCAATAATAAAAAAAGTGGTGTAAACAAAGTTTAATTCTATAAATTATGAGATTTATAACGTTCATTTTCCGAAAATGAAGACAAACAGTTATCGGAAAAGTGTCACAATATTGTTTATTAGTGTGGTGGAGTTTTCCATTTGTTTAAAACATCATGGCTTTAGCCGTGTTGATTTACTGACAATATTCGATTCAAATATCGACGTCTATGCAGCCGCGTAGGCCTAATGGGCCGCACTGTAAATATGAAAATGTGAATTGATAACAACCGTTTAATGGGAAGTGGGTAGTGCAGAATGCGGACCCGATAGAGCTCACGCTGAAACAAACCATTTCACGCGCATCAATGTTGCAAACGATGTTGCGACGGCGTCCTGGCCGCAGAACTGCGCAACCTGAAGGGTGTTAATGAATACTCAGTGCTTCCCGTAGAGTGGTCATTAAATGTACATTAAAAGTTAAGAAAATTGGTTTATTTTGGTTTTTACATTCAGTACGTACAACATCTATTTAACAAAATTTGTCCCATGTAATAATTATTGATTACACTCTAAAGTTGAGTATGCTTTATAGAAAAAATTCAAAAGTTTTCTTTGAGGGTTAATAATGGGCGATTCATTTTGATAAAATGATCATAATTCCTTGTAATAAGCAGTATAGTAATAAGAGATACAAATAGAAACAGGGTTGTGTATTGTTTTTTAATTTCAGATTCCCAAAAAATCGAAAACAAATAGAAACAGGGTTGTGTTTTGTTTTTCAATTTCAGATTGCCAAAAAATCGAAAACAAATATGGCTAGACGCTTTAAAACAATCTAATTGGAAGCCGACAAAATATGCGGTTGTCTACATTCAATATTTTGAAGATAAATTTTTAGATAAATCTGGTATCACATTGTGTTTAGATTAGCAGGTAAAAATTTATTTTTTGATAACAATTTTCCAAATGAATATTTAAAAAATATTTATTTTAGGATATATTTTTTTAATCTAATTGGAAGCCGACAAAATATGCGGTTGTCTACATTCAATATTTTGAAGATAAATTTTTAGATAAATCTGGTATCACATTGTGTTTAGATTTGCAGGTAAAAATTTATTTTTTGATAACAATTTTCCAAATGAATATTTAAAAAATGTTTATTTTAGGATATATTTTTTATATTAAAAGTGCTTTAATATTTTTTCTATTATTATGTTCAATTAGTTTCTTCTGTAATTTATTTACTTTATACCTATAATTATTTTTAGAGAACCTCAAATCCATATATTCATCAATTCAAATTGTATGTTAAAATATTTGTAATATTATTTGTTGTTTTTTATTTATTTGAGAGATTATGAGAGTTATATGAGGGAAGTATTTCAATTTTTTTCCTTTACATTATTGTGATGTAAATAAACAAGTTGAGGAATCGCTCGCGCCACTACCAGAGCAAGAATCAATGGACATATGTGAAACACAAACAAAGAATATAAGTGAAATACCCGGAAAAACAATATTAAAAAAAAAATTCATTCTGCAAAAAATAAACGTAAAAGGCTCTCTACAATCGTTCGAAATATGCGAGCACAGACAGTGCGAAATACAAAAAAATAGTGATACTGAAAAAAGTGATGAATTAAAAAATAAAAGGTATATCTGAACAAGTTGAAGATGTTTTGAAATGTGGTACTAAGAGCAGCCATAAAATATTTCTTAAAATATATGATCGTGGTAATATTAACGAAAAGTTCTGTAAATTGCTTAAATGTTAAATAAATTGTTTTTATATTTGATTTTTAATTTTAGGACATTTACATTAATTTACATACATATACTTATCGAAATCCAAAAGAGTATGCGTATTGAAAACGAATATTCCCATGCCGCTGTTTTTATTAATAATATTCTTCATTGGACAGTGATCGTACGCAGTACAGTGGGTGGCCAAATTATTAGGGACAGTGCTCAGATTTTACTTTTTTCTAGTTTAACAGCATTTATCACACAGATAATTGGTTGTAAGTCTAAAATATATTTTTTATTTACTAGGGTGCGTTATAGAGATCATAAAAACAACAAGTTTTGTATGCAAAACTATTGTATATTTTTCTTATAAGTGTTCATGTGAATTAATAGAATTCTAATAAAAATAATCTCAGCATTAAGTGATTCCACCCCTTACTGCAATTATGGCTTCTATGCGTCGGGGCATACTCTTTATACAGACATCAGCATTTTGTTGGAGTTCGGGGTTGTGATGAATGTTTCAATCAACTGTCGCTTGGTGGTGATCACTTGCTTGGCGACTGTCCATTTGGTGAGCTCCCACGTGTTCTCTATAGGGTTCATGTCTGGTGAGTTCCCTGGCCAGGGAAAAAAAGTATTTTTTTTCAACCAGGAATGCAGTCACACTCCTAGCTTTGTGTAAAGGTGATGAATCATGCATAAAAATTTACTCTCCATAACCAGGGAACCATTCTTCGAGCTATGGTAGTAGGCGAGTTTTTAGTACTCTCTTGTACTGGTCTTGCCTCATGGTCCCTTCTACGATGTATAGGCGCCCCATGCCCTTCGATGAGATAATAGACCACACCATGACACTAACCGTGTGTTTAACCCGCTCAACAAGATAGTCTGGATGGAACTGCTCTCCAGGGCGTCGTTCGACGAATGAACTTTTATCGACCAAAATCTGAAACGCCGATTCGTCGGAGAATAATACCTCTAAAATATTAAAATTATCACAAAGATTCATTATTAACAAACAGGATAATTAAAAAAATTATACTTAATCGACTCTAGTCTTCAACAGTCATGTTTTGATATTGTTTGGTCTATTACAGTGGCTTCTTCTTCATGGCTTCGGTGAGGCGTGGTTTTTTGAAAGGCCGACGACCAATCAAGTTCTCTTCGGCTAGCCGCCTGCGGACCGTCCTTTCTGAAACTTTCATTCCTTCGTCGTTCATCATCGTAGTCACACGGTCAACACTCTTCTTACGATTTTCGAGGCAAATATCCCTGATTTTACTATCGGTACAATGAGTGGTAATCCTTTTTCTGCCACATTTTCCCATTCGGCCTGCTTCCAGGGGTTGGTTTTGATCGATTTTAATTTTTATACGGTAGACGACAGACTTCAAAACATCCGAAATAGTTGCTATGTCTCTCTAGAAATGTGAATAATGAAGTAATAATGTCTGCCTGTCTCTACATTTTTTTGGGGATGTGTTTGAAGTCTTACCCATGCTAAAAAAAAGCATTTTTTAGGTGATCACGGTATATTGTAAAAAAATTGAAATTCATTCGTAAAATTCAGCAAATACAATGCAAATGTAAATATAACTTACGTTTTAATTATTTCGGATGAAAAAACTTGGAAAATATAATATTAAAATATTGTAAACCACTTTCTTACACCGGTAATTTTCAACAAGCATTAACCAATAGAGATAACATCACTTAAGTCAAAAATGACGCAGGTTTTCAGCATTGCCACTTACAAAAACTGAAAATCATGATACCAGCAGCAATATCAAATAAAACAACCACATGAAAATCTATTCGTTTTGCTCGTAAAATGGTTTATACAGAAATTACATAAATATGAGCACTGTCCCTAATAATATGGCCACCCACTGTAGTTAATATCGCGTGGACATTGTACATTTTGGACACCCCTAGACCAACTCTCACATTGTGCGTCTGTGTTCAGAGTAATTCGTACGGTGTGGTGTGTACCAGATATTTTGGCTCGTAACTAGTCTATATTAATAGTACGTCTATGCCAACTACACATTGTGACGTTGTAATGGATAGGTACCACACGGGTAGAGCCGACCCAAAATTCAGCTCTCTTTAGCCTATGGTACGTCGTGAAATTCAATCAATAGAATGGCTTCTTGATAGTTGAAGCAATGGCGGCATTCTATATAAAGATTCTAGCTGTCACAATCACTACTTTTTAAGCGGTGAAAATTTAATTAGAAGATATTGGAGAGGTAAGAATATCCCCCGAAAGAGTTAACTGAGATTCCAAATATTGTAAGCAATGTTTTATTAATTGTTTCTTGTTTTAGGGATCCCTCCTGTTCCCACACACTTTTTATATTTAACCTTCGCTTTCAACTTTTAATATCAATATCACGTTGGCTCATTTACGTATCCAAAGGAAATGAACTGTCAAATCGAAATAGAGTGGATTGATCTGGCTTGGAATGCTGTGATAATTTATAAATTGACATGTCATCGAGGCCATGTCATGGAGATGACATGTCATCGAGGCCATGTCATGGAGATGACATGTCATCGAGGCCATGTCATGGAGATGACATGTCATCGAGGCCATGACGAGAGGCTTTGACGGGCAGTCCAAGGCAGTGGGATTTTATCTGACCTGAAAGACGAAAGAAAGACTTTCACATTCAGATCGATGTCATAGTTTCGATAACCATCGAGTGATATTGTTGTAATGTCTAACCACTAACATTTTTATTGTAGTTTGATTATCAGAATATAATTCATTGTCTTGACAAATATCATATAAGCATCCTTCTTTTTGATTCTTCTCCACAAAGATGTTGAATTTACCTGGGACAAATTGTCAAGTGCAGAGATTGTTGAAACCATTTTAACAAACCACTTGACGAACCGCATGAATTTAAACCCTGATCTCACGTTGTTTCCCGCTGACCAGCCGGTGGACGGTGTGATCTCCTCTAACGAAAGAATCGGACCGTCGCAATATAGTAATTCGATTGTCTTTCTTAAATGAAAAAGTGTCTATTAAGTGAAATAGACACAGATAAGAGTGTTAAAACTAGCCGCAATTTTGGTGGCGTTCCTCCAGAGAATCAACCTGGAAGCGCGAACGAGGAACTCGGGATTGGAGGTAAGTCTCTCGTTCCTTCTCTCTTCCGCCACAGCCGGCGTATCGTGCACTTTCGCTAACATCTTGTGTGATACCTATGTATGTACATAACATAATGAATTATTAGAAGTCACAGATTATAAAAATATACAGAGATGAATTAAACCCTCTCTTTATGAGAATGGAATGGGTCAGTGCGGAAGAATGTCTCCCATCGCGAATGTCTAACACACATTTTTATTGCAGTTAAAGTATTTATTCTTGCATAATTAAAATTAAATACACTAGTAAATATGACGCATTTTCAAAAATAGACGTATCTTTTTTTTTGTTATAAGCCGAGTCTTAGGTCTTCTTGCAATAAAGCGCGACATGTTTACTAAGATATGGTACTTAAGGGTATTTTCTACGACATTATTTCACAATTTACAAGCTTGTGGTAATTTTTTTAAACAACACCTAAGTGTTCTAATGTATATTGCATCAAACGTGGTTGTGGATGTCTGTCCATCCCTGTACATTCTCAGTGATCATCAGTTTCTTCGGGTTGTCTCCCTCCCTTCTAGCGTGATTTCCAAAATATGAAAGAATTACTTTCCTGCGTGTTGTGGAAAGCCTTTATTAAGTAGGGAATTCCTGAAGAATAGAGAGAGTCGTCTCGTAGGCCAAAATATGTTTCATGTTATAAATAAGTACGCAAGAAATAATCTCTAATTTTTAACTCTTGATAAACTGTGAAACTGATCGTGTGCGTATTTTCTATTCCCTGTTCATATCATCGCGGGTAGCTGAACATAAAGTAGATGTCAAAAATAAAAAGATTACTTCTCCTTTAGTACAGCATGTTTTAACCGAGGGCCACAAAATAGATTTTGATAATGTACATACTATAGCTAACCTTAACTTAGAATCATCGCGCATATACCGAGAAGCAATAGAAATTTTTATTCATAAAAATAACATGTACAGTAGAAACCATTCCATAAGAATCCCAAACACCTGGACTAATATGTTAGAGACAAGTACATTTAATACTGCAATTCCTGGAAAAAAACCAACTTTGACAATTAACCCACTAAATCCAATAATAATAGAAAAACCAAATAGTAAAGTCATTACCCGATCACAAAGTCGGCTATCAAACAAATAAATAAATCAATAATTTTTAGCACCTATTAAGATTTTTAGATCACTTTTTCTTTCTTTCTTTCGGGGTTCTAATGGGTAGTAGAGCTACGATGGAGCATGCTTTGCTGGAAAGTATGCCTCTATAAAATGTCGTAATGCGTCACGTTGCAGTACCACCGGCAACACTACTACCAAGTCCAACTCTCTAGCGTCCACGAGTGGTCTTTGAGACCCCGCGAACCCCGGGCAATGTGACCACTGACATTACCATCAGTGTCATAGCAGATAGAGAGAGGACGAATGGCGAGTTTCCAGCGCCATAAAAGTGGATCCACCCAGCTAAGGGAAGGCAACCCCAACAGAAAATCCTCCAGAGAAGGCAAGGGGAAACCACTCTGGGTAATTCTCCCCAGGACATCACTATGAAGAGAAGTGTTGGAGAGCTGTTTCGTGCTGCCCAGGACAGGGATGCTTTCTCTTGGGTGATCGTCAACGTTGGGGGGACCTGACATGACACCAAAAGAAGAAGAAGAAGATCACTTTTATTCTGGCTCTTGCCCTGAACAGTCGGGTGAAATAAACAACCAGTTTTCGAATATTCACCTGCTAATTATGAACATTATTTTATGTTTTTTTATTTATTCATGTTATTAAGTAATCTTAGTGACATTGTCGAATTGTCAACATAAGTCATATTTTTACTACCAGATAATGATGGATGAATATGAATATAGACCATATTTCCACGTTAACCAACGTTTGAGGTCGAATTTCAGCGAGGTGAGTTGAATTCGCGAAAAATAAAATACCGTACATAGTGCATACTATTATATAGACCATTTTAAAACGATAAAATTACTTTTTAATCTGATATACTATATAGACCCTTTTTATAGGGACGACTTTAAATATCTAAGATCGCAAAATTTTCTATGCTTTATCAGTTAATAATGGTCTAGGCCCGAATTCAAAGCCAATATTTAGATGATTTAAGGGTTAAGTAAGGTAAGCCTTAAAAGCGTAATTTTCAGTACAAAATAACCCTTATAAGGCGTACTTCAACCTTTAAATCATCTATGTATTGACTGTGAATGCGGGGCCTAGATAGTCGAAACGATCGTCCGTTCATTTGGAAAAAATAATTATGGAATCATAAAACTCGTGTTAGATTTTTGTTGTATTGATTAACAATGGAGTTCTATTCAATGAATTCCGTTTGTATTAAGAAAATAAAAGAATCATTTTCATTTACAAGTAGTTTCTGCTTTTGAGATTATATGTAGATTTCGGTTTGTAAAAAACATTCATAGATCAAAGTGTTTCGTAAAATATTCCGACCGAGTTTTAAAACATTCTTCCATCTTGCATTATATTTCTATTATCGCCCAAGTTTTCTGTTAAAATGAAATATTTATTTCCCCTCTTCTCTGAGCGATTTTTCTGCTACTTCGGTTACCATAGATGTATTATTTTTACGAGTATAATACTCGTGCTTCGTTGTTTTAGTAGTTCGTAGAATTTCGATTATTTATTTTCAAAGCGAAATTTAATATAATCTTGAAAACAGGTAAATAAAAAATGTCCCGATGGAAAAATTTGTATTTCTTTTTGTGGAAATGTTATCAATATCAAAACAATACACGAAATGCCTCTCATATCATGTTTATGATATGAGGCATTTTGTGAAAATTTTGGCAGTATACACGCGCTAAATTGAGGTAAATGTGTATTTTTGTAAAAAAAAAAACTAATCTTATGACGCCACAAAATAGTCAATAACTGACTTAAAAAAACCTATACCTAATTAATCATCCTTACCCGATAAACGACATCTTCAGATCTTCAGAAGATTCTTAATTATTTAACACAAATTTAGGATTTTTTTCTCCTCTCCTTAGATTTATCAATCACTATAACGAGAAATTTTCGGGAAACGGCATTCTACATAAATATATTCTTCAAAACTCAGACTTAGTTCAAAAATGAAATATTGGTAAATTTGGTTGACGGTTACTCGAACGTATCACCCTCTGGTTTTTGCCTCTCTTGACGATATTATATTTTTAAACATATAACAGAGTAGGACGAACATTAAATTATATTTTTTCATAAATTATATTTACGAACACATTTGATACATCAAATGTTCAAAAAAAAAAAATAATAAAAAATTAATAAAAAAATTATTAAAATGGTTAATTCTGGCGTCCCCTACCTGCAGTTACGCAAAGTAATTTGTGCCTACCGTACCAGAAAAAGTGGATTGCTCTAAAAATGGATAATAAATAATGTTAATCAATTAATAAATGAGACTTACAGATACAATTAATAAATGAGATTCACGGAAATGTGCAAGGCCGCTATTGCGTAATTGGATAGTGGGCCTGCCCCGGATAGGAGGAGATCTGTGGTTCGAATCCCGGTAGCAGTCAAATATTTTTTCGCGGATTTGATTTTTCTGTACGTCTTTCTAATTGATTAATTAATTTGGTTTTAATATTTACGAACAATTGAAATTGATAAACTCTGCCTGTATTGTTTCTTCATGTACGTATCATATGTACAGATTTCGATGTTAAAGTATTAAATGAAAATTCTATGAAATATTTTCATTATGTTCTGGTAGCATAACGAGTTCTTTAAAACCACTTAAACCTTGTTTCAAAAATATGCTTTGTATTTGTTAGATAAAAATATTCTCATATTAATATTTGCCATTACAACGAACTAATGGATTTTTATAAGTTTTTTTTTTATAAGTAAATACGCATATTTAGTAAAATACAAAAGTTATATAAACATACAAAATAATGTGTTGATAAAAAATAAAGCAAAGCAGACAAAAAATAATATCCAAACATGTTTTTTTCAAAGCTGGCAAATAAAATTTTCTAATGGGAAAAATAAAGAAATATCCTAAATGGATTTAAAATATGTTTTACTTTACTTTGTAATACACATACAATATATGAGTTATTAAATTACTACTATAGTTTCGAGAGGAGCAGTCCCTCTCATCATCAGGTATATATAATAGCTAACTTAAATACAACATTTATCAATCTAATCGCTTCGCTTCTCTCGAAACTATAGTAGTAATTTAATAACTCACATTGTGTGTGTGTATTACGAAGTAAAGTAAAACATATTTTAAATTATAATGTTGCACCACGGAGTATCTGCCAAATTTTTTAATGATATCCTAATTGGCTATTATGAATTTATAGTTTATGAATAGAACTAAAAAATGTCGTTATATTACCCATGTAGCGGAGTGACGGGGATTCAAGAGAACAAGATGCAAAGAAACTGTAATATACAAAAATCGTAAAACCCAGAACATAGCCTGATACTGTTTTATTACACATGTTTGATGAGCTTAAATGTCAACACATTGCCAACTGGGTCACTAGGCAATTTAATTCATAACTGTGCGTTATTACATTATTGTATCGTAATAGAAAATAAACAATTTCGTTTGTGATCTAGTGATTGGGGGTTCAAGTCTGGTTTCAGGAGACTACCAACTTAGACCTATTTTCATAATACAAGCATTCAGATTTGAGTAATAATATTTATGTGACAGGTTTAGCGTGTTTGAATCTTTATTAAAAAAAATCTTCATCAGATTAGATTTATCTGCTGTAGAAATAGACCTATTTTCTTCTTCGTATTCTTCTAGTTCATACCTAAGATACTTAGACCTCATTTAGATCTCAGAATCTTCATCTAAGCAACGAAGATTCTGCAAAGTTTTTTAACATGCAGACCCTAATTTGTCGAAGTGACATGGCTGACACGGTGATGCTATTCAAAATAACACACAATCTAGTTGATAGTCTGGAACTTCTTCAACGAATATCTTTCCCATCCCAACTCGCAATAACACACATTCACCTACTTTCCATCTCCCCTTTTGTAAGACCAACTCAAAACAAAATTCCTTTATAATGTACAGACCCATAAATTCATTTAACACAAACTATCACCACATTGACATTTTCAACTCAACGATAAGAAACATAAAACAAAAAATATCTACACAACCGCACCCAAACTAATTCATACAATTTATCTTCCTTTCTACTCCGTCCCATATTCCCCACCACCCTCTCCATTCTCTGTTAAAATAATTAAAAAAAAAAATTTACTACGTCACACTTGTTCTAATAAATTACCATTTTCTAATAATCTATGTTCTAATGAATAAAACTATGTTCTAACAAATTACTATATTCAGTGGAAAATTTGTAATTGGCGTAATGTTAAAACCCATTATTTTATATTTGTTAATACGTTAGTAAGCTGTTAATTTTCCCTAAAATAGATAAATTAATAAATAAATAGATCATAATCTTGCTAGTAGCAGCTTTTTGAAGTCCGTGCTGTGATCCGTGGATTTACCGAACCATCGAGACGTATGATCTGGAGTACCAGATGGGACATCCAGAGAAGTATCTCTGGATGTCTCATGATATGTTCAAAATATTACAATTTTTGGGTTTTTAGGATTCATTTTTCCTTTCGCATTCGGGTCATTATATTGTCATTTGTAATTTTATCAATACAGCTTATTTTTAGATGCTGTCTTTAAATCTACACCTCGAATGCTTGTAAGTTGCTTCAGCGTTAGTCTTTTTAATCAGTTAGTGAGCGTCTATGATTCTTTTCTAATTAACAATCGTGTTCAAACACTAATGACAAGTAATATATATAAGGATGGGGGATAGATTTACTTGATATAAATGTGATATTGTTGGTAACAAATTATGTTTGTGCACTAATGATAATTTTCAAACGCGGGGATTCCAAAACCAAATATTTTTTCTGCACAGAGGTTGAAGAGCACTGGTGAAAGAAGACTGTCAAATCACCCCAGCAACCAGCGGCATCTTGCAATCTTTTACGGGATACTTACACGAGCATATTTTTACCCCTACCGTTGTCGTTGCGTTTAAGGTGAGCGGTCTATTACTAATTCAGGATTGTTATTAAGCTGGGCACAACTTCTACATAACTCATGCGCTTACCTTAAACATCAGAAAAAACTTCTTAAGAATGTTCTTAGGTTTTCACGGCCACTCAGAATCTTCAAGTTTGAAAAAAAACTTCTTCTTCGTGTGCCACATTCTATCGAAGCTTGCAAGATAATCGTATGCAAGATGTATCATATTTCCAACATTTTGGACATTGAACATTTTTATCAATATAATTTTGTAAACCCCTTTCTACCTGTTCCTAAGCTGCCGTTTACAAATATTTTCCTACACGATGAATGTAAGAAATCATATTTCTTACATTCACGTGTAGGACACAATAAATCATGTCATTACGGAGAATGTGTCTAAAGTATGCGACTTTCCTTCGTTTGATAGCTGTCACTATTTCTCTTAGTTATTTATGCGTCTTAGTACCTTTTAAATATTAATACATAGGACATTTTTTGTTTATGTCGAAAAAACCACATCTCAAATGCCCCAACATATTATTTTTTTTAACATCCAAATTTTGACTTTAATTTTCAGGCGTATTCTAGTGTATATGTAAAATAATTCAAAAGAATATCATATAAATCAATATTACAAATAATATTGCTTAATATTCTATTTTGAAAATATAGAGGTGTCATTGTCAGTTACAAAATCTATGTATACTGTATCATGCGAAGGACTATAAATGTCTCTAGCATAGTCCATTCGAATAAATGAAAAAACTGATCTAGAAAATTATATACAACTTAAAAAATAAAATAATTTGCCGATGTTTATAGGGTAGAATTGGCGACGTTGCATTGTAAAAGTGATCATTTAAGCTAGCTCATACAGGTCCTAAGCCCTGTACCACCCTACAAAGAGTCTCATATACGTTTACCATATAAATTTCTCCGTCTATGTGAAACTTGTATAATTTATATTAATTAATAAATTTTCCTCTGTGGACAAAATCCAGCAATGGTGTTCTCAGAATACATATACAAAAATATTGTTAGAAAATATTTGTTTGACGGAACTACGAAAACATTAATAAGACGGGTCTTATGAAGTACAAATGGAGCGTTCAGTTCACTTGCACGAGTGCGCGGTACGTGCGCACTTCGCATTATCGGTGCATTGTAGCGGATCGGCGGGGAGACAGTCGCTACCTCCAGTGTGCTGAGGCTTTTCACTGTATGTAAAGGCGAAAGTCGTTATTACTTCAAAGGCTGTATACTCCCACCATCCTAACGAGCGACTCGTTAGGCCAGAATCGAGCGCACCGTGAAGTTTGACGGCTGCGAGATAAAAACGAAAATGATTTCCTTTCAACGTTTCACAATTTTCTTGTAGTTTCTAAACCTTTTTACGTTAAAGCTGCTACTATCTGGTGAAAACGGACACCAGCCGAGGGTCGGGCCGGGCCCGGGCGACCTAAATGTCCCAAAAAATAAAAATCTCCTGATTGTAAATGGCGCTTCCTTTGATAGCCATTTTCCTAATGCTTTCTGGTGAAATCAATTGTTTTTATAATTATGTCTGGGTCAAAAAGGAAAATGCCGTTAGCCTTCCATCCTTGATTTGATTCTTTGTTGCCGTCAAATAAAAACAAATTGCTTCGTATTTTTGGATATATACTCGTGATCTCTTGTACAAAGCCTTAGCCATATGTGCAACAATGTATATATTATGCTAGTAAATAGGTAATCAATGAGAAATATAAATAATAATAGTAAAAATAAGAAAATAAATAAAAAATCAGAATATTTTGAATTAAACATATTCCCCTATCTCGTCTGTTTTGGTCCTCGGTTATAAGATGAAATTTCGTATTATTTTAACTATAAACAGCGCGTATAAACTAGTGTCGCAAAATTGATATTTTATACAATGAAGACTTTTTAAAGAAACTTATTAATTATTACATTTTTATAAATGTTTTTTCGTATTCATTATATAATTAGCATAAATTAATAAAGAAATTTAGTTATAACAATGGATAAAGGTAGATTATTAAAAACATTTAATGATATTTACTATGTTATCTCTACTGATACTTCGTCTGTCGATGAGGAATTTTCTGATTTTCGCAGAAGTAGTAGTAAACAAATAAAATAATTTCTAAAAACTCAAGTAGAGATAACATAGTAAATATAATAAAATATTTTTCATAATCTATCATGTAATCATGTAATCTATCTGTAATGTAAATGCCGAATTCACCAATAATATAATAATAAAGGTATTTAATATTTTTGTGTTTACACTAATTAATTAACTATGCATTTTGTAACTATCCCGACGAAGATAAATGATTTTTCTGAAACCGTTTAGTTTGAATAAATTTGGTTTAATATAAAATTAATTCCATAATTTTATTATAAGGATTTATATACTTGTTGGAGTTGGGATTGACTGTCCCAGAAGACAAAATAAAGTAACGTGAATTGTTCTATCATATTAATAATTTTATGTTCAAAGGAGCCCCTTCCCACACTACACCCTCAGTCTGTTTTGCTTTGATGCAAAAACAGGCTGCGTTTGCGTTGTGGTGTTAAATAAGCCAAAATATAATTATCTTTAAAATAATAATATAAATTAGCCAAAAATTACACGCTCCAAGTAAAGTATGACATCGTACCCGAGAAAATTTATGAAACATAATATCTAATTTAACAACGAAGAAGCGAGCATTGCCAGACTAATTATTATTTTTCTCAAGATATTCCTTTCTGTACTCGGAAGAGCCCATCGGGGCTCTCTCCAGAGAGCAATATTTGAAATGGAAAGTGGCAAATGGATACGTCGCGTCTGCATCATGTGAACCGCAAAACAACTTACCGCGCACTTAAGCGGTAAACCGCAAAGAAAGAGCCGCGTACAGCGGAGAATTAAACAAAAATACGTGTCTACTATTACCTAGGAAAAAATACACAAAGTAAATCAAACTGTCCCTTTCATGCGCTTACAAAGAAACACTTGTCGTTGATTGATAACTTTCTCCGTGCGGACCGAGCTTTAAGCTTAACGCGAACTTTTTCTATAGGAAAATATTCTTTTTCTTCCGTCTAGGATAGAAGGCTTTGGTTCTTTGTATGAGAAACTGTCTTGGTCTTTGGTAGATTAAATATTTATTATCTTCGAGGAGGGAAAATTGCACTTTAATAAAGAATAAAATAAAAATAGGACACGCTATATGACATTTTTCGAAGTAGTAAATTATATCGTCTCCATTTCCTGAGTGCCGTCTTCTTGTTTTATTTACGTTTTCTTTATATTAATAAATAAAATACGTAATCTAATAGCATATATAAAAATGTCAACTTTAATTAATACACACAAAAGTTAATAGTAAATTAGCCAGGATAAGCATTCTCACTGCATTTCGCACACACGAAAAAATATTGCATTATGTAAAAGCAATTTATTTCTTATACATATTGTTTTTCGATCACTTAATTTTTATTTTAGTCACCACTCATGTAAAACACTGTAATATGTTATCTTACTTTTGGTGACCGACCGAAGTTTCGGTTTCGAATTCGGCCAAAAGTACTAGGTTCGGCCGCGGTTTCAGTTTAGGTCAAAAGTTGGCCGACTCTTCCGCTCAGACGATTATCAACTTGTTATGCATTTTATTGTTACTGTCTAAGAATATTAACACAATAAATTTGATTTGTTTGTAGTATTAAAACTGCTGTTACGATATCCAAGGGCAATTAAAAATTTCACTAATTTATTCACTAAAATAAGTTTATTACGAATATATATTGATAGATTTGGCAATAACATTCTAGAGATTATTCACGATGATCATTAAATTAGATGAAAAACTTAAACAATATTATAAAAACATAATCGAAATAACGTAGAGGTAACTAAATTTATATTTTTCACACAGTTTAATGATTAGTACGAGTAGTTCTAGATAATATATCTAAATCTTTTTTACTTATTAACTTGATGTCTTTTAATTAATTTAACCAGAATGAACTATTAAGAATCTAGGAAAAATACTTGAGATTTCTGTGTTAATTCTAATACGTCTAAATAATAAATGGTTACGTTTACAGTTTCGGCCGAATCCAGAATAGAAGCCGAAATTCCATGACGGTTTCGGCTGTAAGTCTTTTTTCGGCCCGTCCCTATTTTATATTGTTCACTGTATAACGTATACATAACTTCGAAGTCAAATTATTATTGTGATTTTAAGATGTATGCATATTTTTTTCTAATATTTTTAAATATTAGATTGTTAGATAGATAGCTAAATACTATGATACATATATTCATAAACTTTTCAACATAAAATTCAGTAGATATGTTGCAAAACTGGATATGTGTATGTCCTATGGAATATAGTACAATAGCAATATATTTATTAATTTTATCGATTTCAGTACCACTGGATCTTAGTCAGGGCGATTACACAACACCTGTACTTATAAAAATGATTATAATAACAATTATTTTTCGTCCATTCTGTCGGAGATACAGTGGTTTTGGAACTGGTCAACATTTAAAATAATCAATAAATCAGCTTGTTGATCTAATAGTTATAACTCTCACTTAGTGTTCCAGTAGTTGGTGGTTTGAGTCCCGTTCAGGAAATCAGAAAGTTAGTCCTAATGACATAAAACAAGCCCTTATGTTAGTTCGAAAAAAGTAAAAATATTGATAAAATATTTACACATATTCTGTGTTCGCATCTATATTTGAAAAACAAAATAATTAAACAGCATAAAATGTACTTAGTACAAAGATTTTGAAATTTATAATTATTAAATTAAAAAAAGTAACCACAAAAATAACACTGTTAACTTCATAAATACATCAATACAATTTTATTCTATCTTGACTAAGCAGTCTCAATAATTGACTAAAAATCACACAAACCCCTAAAAAATGTTCTAATGTTTGGAAAATTTATATAAAAAATTCTGATTGTTTTGGGTATACCTATTTATGAGCTATCTCCAAATAAATTAAAACGACGTAATTTTTTTCACGCTTTTTAATTAAAATGCATGTTTTTATAAAAATCCTAATGCATTTTTAGTATAATATTATGCACCGAATAAACGACTATGACTTGTTGGTAATATGAGATCTGGGAACGGCTGCTAAAAAAATGTGAACACATATTAACGTGCATTTGAACTAACTGACTTTACACAACAAGCTCATTTTGTATATTGGACTTTTCTCGTTTCAGAGCACTACCGGAATACGAGAAATAAAGTTAATGAAACTTTTAATATTCGTTCATGCTCCTGTGCACTTGTCGACTGCATCGGCAGCTCATTAGCATAAAGCAGCGCCTAACCTCATCTCGGTTAACAGCTAACAGGCTAATGAAAGGAATGTCCCGAACTAACTTGATCCTGCAGCAAATGGAAAGAGACGATAATGAGACGCTTGAAAACTGCAGTCGAATAGGGGATAAATATTTCCCTAGATGCCTTTTAACACACAACAAACGGGTCACTTTTTTTAGTTTAACGAAGCTATGAATATTTATTACTCATATTTGTCTAATATTTGAGTCTCAATATATGTAGGTTCCCGTATTCTCCACTGCGAGGCTTCAGTAAAAGACTTTTGTGAATGTTACACTTAAATAAATAGGTGAATTAGATTAAAATAGCGTTTTTTGTATACTAGAACTCACTAGAATCGCGCGCGAAAATTATCACGTGAAAAAAATATAATGTCACTCGCTGATCTCAGTTTTTACTTGCACTTACCTTGCTGGTAGTATTGAGCTAGTATAGTTACAACGGCCTAAGTCCCGCTCTCCGGTGCCCAAGGAAAGTGAGCCGCATTTAAACATCTACCAATAGACTTTTTGAAGAAGTTCCAGAACGGTCCTGAAGTTTCTGGATGCTTTATTTTCTTTTTTCTTCTTTTTTATCATAACAATATAATATACGTTAGAAATTCAATTATTCGCCACGTTGACGATAATCTAATTTTTTTTTATCATTTAATATGCCAAAAAAGTAACTTTTTTAAATGGCATGAAAACAAATATGAATGGAGACTCGAATACCGATACAAAACGATACTTATTTTTATAAAAATAAACGAGGAATATTTGGAGAAAATCTGTATATATGTAAAACTTACACTGATTTTCTCAAAATATTCCTATGTGTTCCATATATACAGTAAATGTAGAGATTTTTATTTGTCTATAATTAGCCAACCGATCTAAACCAATTTTTGCGAAGTTACTCTTCAGGACCCTAAGCAAAACCCAGGCATCGACCCCCTGGATATCCCAAACTTTTCCTTAAATAGATATGATAGATTTCACGAATGGACAGCGGTTTAAATCATTTAAACGGGTAAGGTACCTTTTTACCAACAATAATATATCAAGAGCATATTACTGAAAAAAATCGTGAGATAACATCATGGTAATAGATTCAGGACTGAAGAAAATACTTTTTTCTTTAAAGGCTTCAAAATAATAACTGACATCATGCTTGTGTTTGAAATGTTTTTAAAACTCATTCGTGATGAAATGGCCCATTTTTATCGGGAATTATTTAAAAGTTTACAAAATAGCCGAAAAGTGCTAAGATGATAAGGGATATTTACGATAACCCTTCCCAAACAATGGGGTTCCATTAACCCCGCCAACGTGGCGAGGGGGCGCGGGCGAGAGTCGGGCATTACTTAACATTTTAAAGCCTTTCTTATATATTCCGAGAACACGATAATATTCTTGTGAACTACCATTTAGTCGTGGAACTTTTATGAAATACGACAGCGCGATAGTTCCGCGCGGCCAGACATTACTGGTGGAACGTTTTTGTTCGCGAATTCATAAAAAGGAGCGGGTTCCAGTATCAAGGACCGCCGCGGTCGAGAATAACAGGGTAAAGGGGAATGCAGCGGGCTTTATGAAGTTTTTGCGTAGTCCTTAATGAAGGAACGTTTCGAGATGTTTAAAATAATGATCTCGGTAACGACGAGAGAGAGCCGCGGCGCAAGATGGGATTTGCCTTTTCCCACAGGACCTCTGCGAGAACAGCGCGCGCGAACTAGGAAAACATTAATAATTTTCACAAATATTTTTAATTAGAAACCCGTAAAATAAAATAATGATGCACATAAATACAAATTTAAAATTCAGTATCAGCCAATTAAGTAAAATGTTACCATAATATAATTAATAACGGCTGGTTAACGATTAACGCAGTTAACGTTTGCTCCGCCCTCCTGAGCCTGGGCAGTGGCTGTGGTGAGAAAAGTCTCTCTCCCTCCGCATTGGCTGTTGCCTCCATCACTGTTATAATATAAATAAGAACAAAAAGAGGTCGTTAACAAGTTGAAAATTCATAACCCAAGCATTCGATCAAATCAAGCAAGGAAAGGAAATTTTATTTATTGCAAATCCATATGTAGAGTGTGAAAAGATAATATGCCGTAATTCACCGACAGTCGTGAAAATGACATGTTCAATCATTGCTCTAGTATTTTGCAAAAAAAAAATAGAAAATAATTTCATTATATGTACATTGTACATTCACTCATTCGTAATAAATTATGTAATATTTTTTATTCCTCGACAATTTTATTCTCTAATATAACTTAATTCACTATATTTTTTCCAAACCACCTATATTATTAAAAACTTATGGTTATAAACCACCGTTGGATATATTTAGGAATTGAAACAAAAAGTATAACAATTCGATTCTCGACTTTTCGCTGGAATATCACAGCCTTCAGAAATATGCCCTCTCCCTGCGGGTCAAGGACGTAATGGTCATTTCTTTAGTTGTATGCACTAAGTGCATCCTGCCGTAGATTGTATGCACTAAGTGGAGGTGTGTTGCTCCTTTTTACAGGGTTGTTAAAGTGCTATTGATGCAATATGAATTTCAATCATAAATATAGTGAGAAAATGTCGCTATATCTATACCCAAAAAACTCAATGTATGTCTGTCTGTCTGTCTGTCTACCTGTCTGTTCTCTATACAAATCAACACCGTTTGTCCGATTCGATTCAAATTTTGCATATTTATACTTTAAGACTTGTCAGGTAACATAGGCGACATTTCCTCCCTATTCTTTTATCTTCAAATCTTTACCGTTTGACCGATCAGGACCGATTCTTTAGGACCCGGTGGGTAACAAATACGACGAGTAGACGTGCTGACGTCAATACGAGTGTTAAAATTAGTTTATTCTGTTTATTTGGATTTTAAAAAATTATACTTCGTAAGTGACTTTATTTATTTATTTATTTGTGAACTTATACCTACCATAGGTTTTACCTATTAGGTAGCAGTGTAGTGGTTAGTAAGACAAGAGGGATTTTCCGAAGCAAATTTTCGGACTTTGGGTTCAACTCCTAAAACTTCGGTAAAGCTCGGAAGATTCCGGAAAAACCGGGGTCCGAAGACCAACTTTTTTATTAGTAGAGTTTTGACTTTTGTGTCGGATTCACGTTGTTTTACTCTGGATATTATAATTAACTAATTATAAGGTACTTTTTACAAAGTGAACTTTTTATAGTTTTAAGTTTTGTTTCGTGTTCTCAAGATGTGAAAACCTTGAGAAAACAGTTCTTCTTTTAGTTTTTAGTTGTAAACAAGTGCGCTATTTTAAACTTTGTTAATAAAATACTTTTTCAGAATTTTCTTTCTGTTTTGTGTACTTTTTTTCTTTTTGCGTTGATTTTTATACTTTTTTAACAGTACTAAAATTAGTTATAGTTTACTCTTAAGTGTGATATTAGTGTGTTATCTAGCTTTTATTGTGTATATTGCATTTTTAACGTAATTCAGTTTATGGAATAAATCACTACACTTAAGAGATTGTTCGGTGGGGCCTTGATATAAAATGTCGGAAAACCCAGAAGAGGTGGACAAACCCACCATGGATTTTCCTGGATGTATCCGCGGTGGACTCTCACCTGAGAAGCTACGACAAGTCTTGGCAATACTCAGTGAGGAGGAGCCGGAAGGACCTACAGCTAGGAAGACTTCGTGCCCAGACGTGTCGCCCTCGCGAGATATTGTTAAGGAGATTGATGACGTGGCTGAACCTTGTGAGATTGAACATGTAGAACATCGGCAGACGCAAGAGCAGCAAAGAGTTAAGCAACGGAAACGCGAGCGGGAAGAACTCACGTCGCTTTTTCCAGCAAATGTCACACCCACATCTTCGCAGGATACTGCTGATTCAATTGTACGAGCGAGGGAGATTTTTGCAGCTATTGACAGCATCACTTCGGAGGACAGGGTGCGTCCTAACGTAGATCAAAAGAAAAGGATTACAGGCTGTCACATGTACTTAATGCAGCTCATTTATGAGCTGAAAAATCGTGTGTCGAGGCTTGAGGGAACCATTGAAGAGGTTATCGAAGAACAAAGAGTTTGTCTCGGAAGAATTCAAGAGCAATTTAGACATTATGAAGGAGAACTTCATAAAAACAGCAAATAATGCAATAAGGTCTGCCACCGCGGAGCTGTTCGAGCTTATGAGCGTTACGCACCACACCCAATTGCCAAAAGCGTTGTCATATGTCGCCGCAGATAAAACTATAAATACTCTAATTGTCAATGGGGAGCAGAGAGAGGTGGGTCCATCGCCACCATCGGTTCTCATATATCCACAAAATCCAGAAGGGGAAACGGCGGATAAGAATAAACAAAAGCTTATGGAAGCATTAAAACCTGCAGATGATGGATTCCAGCCAGTGACGGTAAGAAGGATTCGTGGGTCAGAGGGTGCTCTTTCTGGCTCTCACTGGGGCGTATCGTGCTGGCGGGGGTACTCCCTGCTGATCTAGAGGTGTTGGAGTCCAGCGCCCGTCGAAGTGTCAGACGGGGTCGGGAGGTTGACTACTTCGGTCGACGAACTTCAGGCCCTCGGATGCGGTTGAACGATACCAGAAGTTGGGTCGACGTTTGAGAGAAATTTCGTTTGAAAGATGGCAAGAAAGATGGAACACGGCTACCACCGGGAGATGGACTTATTCATTCTTCCCGAGGGTGGCCGTGAAGGGTAAGGGCAGGGGATATTTTACGTCACTGGATTACCATAATACTCAGCTGCTATCGGGTCACGGGGAGTTCAGGTCGAAGTTGTTTGATCTAGGACTTGCTGCTGACCCTTGGTGTACTTGTGGTCGGGTGGCTCAGACGGCGGAACATATCCTCTGGGATTGTGCGATTATGAATGATGCAAAAGTAGATATGCTTAAAGGCTTGACTGACTTTCAAAAGAATGAAGGAGGAACGACCATGTAACGATGTCCTCGTAATGAACGCGACTAACTTCGGATGCTGAATACAGTTCACTCGTGTGTGGGTAACTCGTTGGGAAATTCTGAGGGGTTTTAGTTAATTCTATGTTCTGTTCATATAGTGTAAATATGTCGCTCTTGCACTGAGTCATTATCTGCCGGTCCTGTGCCTTCCTAGTCGGATATCACACTGTGTTTTTTTTTTGTGTTGTTTAATTTTCCCAACTAAGGGGTTGTTAGTCTGACTTGAGCCATCCACTGCCGCCTCCTGTGCGATTCGTCTTTTTTAAAATATCTATCGATGTTTTATACTGTTTCGCAACGATTTTTACGACCGGTGCGGAGCAGCACGGTCCTGCTTGTTAATAGAAAAAAATGTCAACCTGGAGACGATTGAGTAGGACCGATATGGAAGCTTTTGCTCTTAGAACGGTCCTGGGTAAGCGGTGGGTACCATTCACTATCGCTCATTTGCACTTATGTGTGAAATTATAATTGTAATTTTTATTGCAAATTGTTTTTGATTTTTATGATTGGGAAAGGAACCCTCTTAGTGCAATAATTAATTGATAAACTATATTTTATGCTATTTCTGTTTTATCAAAAAAATACCTTTACGGCGAAAATATTTATTGGATTAAGTCAACTATTATTATTTCAACGCACGTGGTGAGGCCCTCGCATCGCCGTGGATATGCCGATCACGTATTTTTTGATTTTGTCAAAATAAATTACTTACTACTTGGAAAACCATCATTTTAGTACTCACTGTACAGTGCTAATCAGCGGTCACGTAACTGTTATTAATTGTATCTGTAAAGCTAATTAGCTATCCAGTGACGGAGAAGATTTTATAATATTCATCGTAAGGATAAATAAATAAATATTCAATATAAATTTATTGAATATACTAATCTTGCGCTTTTTAGGATACATTTAATGCAAGGTACCCAAATCCATAATACGAAACAATAAATAAGGTCAGTAACAGAGTTTTTGTTATCTATAGATATTGTATTAATTAAATTCTGTCAACCATTCGGTTGAGGGGAAATATTTGCGAAGGCAGGGAAAAAAGGAGGCATCAAAATAAAGAAACCAACGAATGTACAATATATGAATATTTTTATTTGGAATAACCCGTATAACCTACAATTTAATTAATAGTATCGAAGTATATATTACACAAATTTTTTATAACCTTTCTCATACGGTACTAATTAAATTTAAGTTGACGCGCGTTTCGGTACCGTGAGCTCAGTGTAGGTACATGTAGACTTTTTTAGATTTTTATGAATATTTTACATTTTTTACTTATATAATTAATGATTTAAATAATAGTTGATGAATATGTAAGTGAATATACATATGTATAAATTGTTTTCTAAAAATGCTAAAATGAAACAAAAACATTAGTCATCACCCGGCCAGCTGGGCAGCAGCTGCCAGCTACTAAAAATTGAAAATTGGCAATCCACCGATTTCGGCGCCTTGCCCACTACAATAATTGGAAATTCTTTAATAATTAGACATTCCATATTGTTGTGTCCTGTAAACACCAGTGGCATGCAGCGCATACAAGCAAAAAAGCTGTGCATTAGTAAAGATGCTGGGAAACAAATATTAATTAAATATTACTTATCATAAAAAAAAGTTGATTTAAAATTCTAGCCGTAATTCGTCCACGGCTAGAAGTTTTATTTACGACGTTTCTGTTTAACGGGACGTGTCTTTTTTTTCCGATTTAAAATCTAGCCGTAATTTGTCCTACGGCTAGAAGTTTTATTTCCGACGTTTCTGTACCTTACTTCATGTAAATTCTTAATTTATCTCACTTGTTTGCGCCCAACAAATTTGTTCTATAGATCTAGTCAAGTCGAGAAAAAACTCGTCCTGGACCTTGTATTTTTACTTATCTCTATGTATGTGAATTTTTTGTAATAGA
This sequence comes from Agrypnia vestita, assembly GCA_016648135.1. Classification (NCBI taxonomy): domain Eukaryota; kingdom Metazoa; phylum Arthropoda; class Insecta; order Trichoptera; family Phryganeidae; genus Agrypnia; species Agrypnia vestita. The sequence goes on from JADDOH010004588.1 coordinate 122,990, forward strand.
CTAGTAAATTTTTCATGGAATAGCGAGTTTCTTTGAAACGTCCTATGCTAAGTGAGAACTGCACGCACGTCACTTGCAGAAATGATTTTGTTTACAAATTCCACGCAATTTTTTTTTTGTGAATTCTATTTGTTATTTCTATGGTGAATGTAAATACCATCTGTCATATCCAATATGATCCAATGGTCATATCATAACGATTATTTATGACGACATTGCCATCGATGATAATCATAAAATGTTTGATTTTTTTTGTGAAAAGAAACGTAGGTATATCTGAAATTAGTATATTTTATTCTCGATTTAATTATATATAAATCGTCTTCGAAATATATTGAAATTTTTTGTCGTATTACCTATTTATAAAATATTAATTTATTTAGGAAATCTTGTTTACAATACTTCTTTTATAGTGCAGTTATTTTTGTGGATTGAAGCTACTCAAAATAGTTCATTATATACAGTTAAAATTTTTGTATATACCCTTATAGGTACATGCGTATATATATATATTTTAATAAAGGTATATAGTCGATCACAGCATAAACTTAGTTTATACCCACTGCACGCCACTGCAAAACACTTATATATATTTAGTTAATTAGTGTTCGATTTGATGCACTAAATTACACTGAAGGAACATAACTAATTGAAACCAATGTGTGTCGTTTCGCATACTTAAAACCGATCATTTTTATATAAAAAATATTTTTTTGTATTTTTAAATTCCTCAGAAATTTTCAAATCGGACTTAAGTGAATTTGGACTGACCGAAGTCGGACTATGCGAGGTATATATATAAAATTAATACACATAAAGGGGCCAGAACAACCGCTGGAAGGGGAGGGAAGGAAATCTATAATTTTTTGCGTAGGGGATAAAGTCACAAGATATTGTTGGTAATTTTTGGTCCAGGCCGAATTTTTTGAGCTTCTTCATTTTGTAGCGCCATCTCCTATCGGAGGTAAGTAATCATATTGATGATAAAGACTCATACACCGCTACAAGAAAAAACTCAGAGAGTTACGTTTGTACTAGTCCCTCAAGTTACGCAGCCATGAGATAAAAAGTGTTAAAGACGCAGCGGCGTTTTTAACGCTTTTTTTACCACTTATTTTCCCCTGGATAATGAGTTGGTTTAGATTTTGGTCCTCTCATATGTCCGAGATACTGAAGCTTTCATATCTTGATAGTCCGCAGCACTTCTCGTCTTTTTCCATACACCGGAGGACTAACGTACAACATTCGTCCCTCGATCCACTCAGAAAACTTTCAATATGTGTCTATAGAGCTACATCTCAAAAGCTTTGACATTAATATTGAGCAATAGACTGAAATAAAGCACCTTCAAAGGGCTTCATTCATATGAGTTAAAATTATTTTTAATTTAGAAATCTCACATCATGAATCAAATATCAGGAGTATTCGATAGTTTATTTAAAAAGGTCAGATTTTCTGGAATACTCATATGAAATGGAATTGAGAATACGCATGTTTAGAATTATACAATGTTTGCATGAAATTTGAAAACTTTTTTATTTATTTTTATTAGCTCAACTCTTATTACTTAATTTGAACAGTTAAATATCGAAAAGGTTTCACATTTAACGTTAAAATAGTTGTATAATAAAAGTTCGAACTGTGTTTAAACAAATTATTTTATGAAATGTGTTTGGTTACACGTTTTGTGATGAATATGAATATTATAGTAAGTCAAAGCAAAAAATATTAAGAAATGGTAGAAAGCAACCGGCACGCTAATTGTTATTGCTAGGTCCTGCGGGGGCCTGCGGTGAGTGGTTGATGCGCGGCCGTTGGTAGCGTGTCCGGAAATGATCTGTAAATTCCACAATTCCACAAACACATCATTCAATTTCCTAAAGTGAATCGAGAATTTCTGGAAACCTCAATTGAGTTTTGAATACATCCGCGGTTGAATGTTAAAATCCTCACCCGTGCAGCTACTTTTTTTTCAATATTACATTCTATGCTTATGTTATCCTAAATTAAAGTCGATGTTTATGAAAATACTAGTTTAATAACCCGCCATTGCCAGTGATTCAGATTCTTGTATCCATTAAAATCATTATCTCATATCTCGCTGAAAGAAAGTTTTTTTTTTCTAAATGTTTTTCTTTTTGAACTGCTGAATGAAAATTTTGGAACTAACAATATGGTAATAGCTTTATTTTTTTTAACAATGAAATGGATATTCAAAGCTTTATGTATTGAGATAAATACGACGTTGCGAGCTGAAAATAGGTATTAATTCGTAAATTTAAGGCTGAGTGAGCTGTGAAAATTTCAAGCGCTTTTTCTGCTTCGCACAAACAGATTTTCAAAAATAGGGTAATAGAGTACAAAGGCGTTTATCCTCTTGGAGGTACCAATGTTTAAAATCTATATTTATATGTATTATATATACGATAAGATTTTTTCACGACCATAAATAATAAGTAACAGAGTTAAACTTTCACTCCGGAGTTTTATATTTATTATGGTCAATAATTGCTATGAAGTTTTCTTGAGGGGGGGATCATCGATCAGTTGTCTCTTTAAGTTTTATATCTGAAATGAAAGGGATAAAAAAATGATTATATTTCACATTAAATTTATGGTCAAATAAATTGTTTAATGAATTTTGAATGCTTAATTATAAAGGTACTAATGGATCTGTAAATACTAGAAAAAAATGCTTTAAAAATTTGTAAATAATAGAGAAAAATACGAATAAAATTTAAAAGCAAATATTAACACCTATATCTGGACTAAAAATGACCAATAACTGCTAAATGTTTGAATGTAAGATTTATGAATATAAGTGCATCATCATGACTTTTGACTTTTCAGCTCTTCGTGGGTCTTGGTCTCCTCAAGAATTTTCTTCTATTGATTCTTTTACCCATTTTTTTTCATTCCGGATATGTATGGCAGATATGTCATTGAAAAAATTGTCATTCCATCCATAAAAGCACCCCAAGAGTTATTATTTTGTCTTCTTTTGACTACTTTAATAAAATTGAAAGTCTAACAAAGTAGCCAAAATAAAGATGAATAACTATAAAAATATATATAATTAATAGTATATTCTTTTATTTATAATATAAAATGAAAATTTATAACATAATATGTAATTTGTATTATAATATTTATTTTCAATTTTATTTTAAAAATTTTGCATAAGCTGTGCTTTAAAAAAAAGTTGTCTCATTTAGTTTCAACGTGAATTCGCCATTTCAGGATTACTAGGACGAACCCGGGCAACAGAGTTATAACAGCCAGACAAAAATTATAAAATTTTGGCAACCAGGTAAAAATTTCTCATAATTGTATTCTTTTTCATCAATTTCGCACACAAATAAATTTTGATTTGACAAATAATTCAATACCACTTTGTCATTAAAATAAGAAAAAAGGCGTTTCCAAAATTCGGCCGACCAGAATTCGAAGCATTTTCCAATTTTATCCAATTACAGTCGCCTTTTCCTTTCACAATTTTACTTAACTCGGAATGCGATTTAAAACTTTTGATATTATCTCCACTGGGAAAAATGTCAAAGTTTTCACTTCAGACACTCCGAAGGCACTGTCGCTAATTAATTAAATTTTCAACTCATGATCTCTGGCTGGATTATCTAGAATTAGGAAGTCTTTTTTTAGAGGATTTAGATACTTAAAAATTGGTAGTAGGTACCGTAAAGTCATCGTTACATATCAAAAGTTAGACATGTTTTTTGTTGTTATTGCCATCACCCTCCCCCTGGAGCACCGCTGTGGCGCTTCTCAGAGCAATGACGCTTCTCAGAGGGATGACTCACAAAGGGCGAGATTATGCCCTTCCTGGCGGAACATTGATTGAGTGGAGTCCCCCCGGAAGATTACCTGGAACATCTCCTTTAATAATATGTTAATTCTAGGGCTCTGCCTCTAACCGACCCTCAATGAAATCTGAAACGTTAGCCATAGAAAATACATGGCGCTTAATAATCTATGAATTCAGTACAGAACACGTACAAGTTGTACAACAGCGGATTTCTTTTTCACTAGGCAATAGTGTACGCATATATTATATTTCGACAATATTAAGTTAAATTTAGCAAAATAAAAAGCACATTAAAAAATCATCTATCAATCTATTATTATCATCTTCTTTATCATCTGGGGCTCAAAGACAAGACAAGGTGTTTCCATGTTCCTCTGTCTTATGCTACGTCTTATATTATCTTCCTTCTTCCTATTTTGGTACACTTATTTCTATTTTCGCTTATGCGCGTGATTATTTTAAATGTAGGATTTTAAACAATTTACTTGCCATCTTAAAAACCCCAGGAGTGGCATAGTTTAACAAGTTAGTCTAAATTTAATATATATTTTAAAAATTAATTCGTTTAAACAACACGACAAAATGTTTGCCGCTGTAATACAAACAAAAGTCTTGCCAAAGTAGTCAGGACAGCGCTTGATGATCCCTTCTACATCCGACACACCAAAATATATCGTAATCTTAATGTTATTGTTATTATTTCTTTCTTGTTATAGTTAAAGTATCTAATTATTACCGTTTGCTTGTGTACTAATCATCGTTATTGTTCATTTCTATTGTTAATTAATTTTACATTGTTACATTTATATTGTAACATTTTATATTGTTCATTTATCTTTAATATGTTTTACTTATATTATTATTTTTTTAATTATTTAATAAAATAAAATGTATTTTATGTTAGGTTTATAAAAATCATTTTAATTTTCTGTAACTGTAAAAGCCCACTAGGGCGTTGATTAATAAATAAATAAATTAAAAAATAAATAAATTATTATTTGATCACACAATTATCGCTGTAGTTACCTCTCACAAAAAGCGCTTTAAAATTCTCTTAGGTTTGTCATTAAAATTTATCTTACAAATCGCATGAATGAAGATAATTAAAACTGTATTAATTACGAACTATACATTATTTTAAAGCTCAATTTTTTTCCGTGTAATACCGTGGAACCTACTATATAACATACATAAAAAATCATGATGCGTGGTATTTTCCAAACTGCAGAATAGTCTTATGGCAAGGATTGCTCTTTACGCAGTATTAAAAAATATGTTGAAAAATGTTGAGGATGCGGATACGAGATACAATTACGCACACTATAATAGGTTGAAAAATACAGTCCCAAAAAAACATGATAAATATGGATCTTTCAAGCTTGCAATTGAGTAAGTGTGGGTACAGTGCTTAATACGCGCATTGTTTCGTTGTGTTAAGTTTACGGATACTCCCTCTCGCATCCATAAACTAAACACGATGAAACAATGCGCGTTTTATGCACTGTACCCACACCAACTCAATTGCAAGCTTATATGAAAAGTTTATTGGTATACATTTTTTTTTTTTTTTTTTTTCAAATGTAACAAATTTATTTTGTGGTAACATAATTATAATTAATATAAATTAACTTTGTTTAAACCACTTATTTATTGAAAAAAATCAACATGTTTCAAAGCCAATGGTTATTCATCCTGATGAAGAAGCCATTGGCTTTGAAACATGTTGATTTTTTTCAATAAATAAGTGGTTTAAACAAAGTTAATTTATATTAATTATATGAAAAAGCCTATGGTTGAAAATATTTTTATTTTTCATAACATAATATTTTTGAAGCTGAATATACTTTTTTAAATTGTGACTGAAAATGGTTACCCCAATTTCATCATTATATAGTTTTATTTTTTGCCCCGAAACCGCTACGACACCGCCGCGCCGTTCGGATAATTTTGATAGGAAAGAAGGGGAAGCCTGACCGAACCACGCGAGGCGAATAAGGCAAATGGTGGTCAATTGGAAACCAGTAACATGGAGTGCGGCCATTACAACTGTCGTTATGTGAACCGCCAGATTATCCTGGTGAGAGGTAACGTTTTGTTACAATTCCGGGACTATTCTTCATGATTTCTTTTTCTGATTGTGTTTAGACTACTGTGGTACTGTTTATGCCGAGGAAACTGATGCAAAGCTCTTGACTTGGTCTTGTTCAATCGCTATGATGTGCGAAGTCCTTAATGTTATGATAATTGCTTGTCAATCCAAGTGTCATCCAGTCACATATTGTTTCGAGAAATGGTCAAGATTAGCGTTATAATGCAGCCAAATACTCCCGTTAAATTCCACACATATAGGAGGAGAAAACTTGCGGAAGTAAGTATGGTGTGTTTTTTAAGAGGTATAGAACTTTAAAACACATAAAAATTGTGATAATGCCCATGGTATTGAGTTTATATATACATATACATAATATAAATAAATTAGGATAATATGTAACAAGCTTCTCGGCCACTACCTACTGTTTCCGAAACCGGTTGGTTTTACCAAAAATTAAGTAGTGATAAACAAAGTTATTTCGTTTAATTATATTCATACATTTTCCATTGTCCAAAATCTTAATCTTAAGTTCTTTTTGACACAACAATGTTGTGTCAGAATTCGCACAAATTAGGTATTTAAAAAAAGGCGCAGGTACTTACCCATTCTGTATTCATTAATATTTATATATAACATTTTCCAAATTAAATTTTTTTGATAGCATTCGATCGTCTTTGCTTAAATAAAAGTGAGAAAGTGCAGCCAATCGTATCGCGATATCTATACCGATAAAACACAATGTCTGCCTGTCTGTTCTCTATAAATATCTAAAACGTATGCCGGATTCAACTAAAATTTTGCATACTTATGCTTTAGGACATTTCCCCCCCTCGCATTCTATCCTTTCGCCTCCAGTGATCTGTACCGTTATATCAATCGGACTCAAAATTTGGAAATTTATTCTTTAGGACCCGGCGGGTAACACGGGACACATTTCTTTCCTCTCATTTTACCCCGTCTCCTTCCCCTGATATATTTCCAATACAAATTTATACCGTTCGACCGATCGGACTCAAAATTTGCAAACTTATTCTTTAGGAATTGCCAAGTAACGATGGCGAGTTTTCCCCTTCCTGTTATCCCACCCCCCCTGTTATATTTTCGGTTCAAATCTACACCGTATGACCAATCTGACCCAGATTTTGCATACTTATTTTTCAAGACCTGGCAAGTAATTAAGACAACTTTTCCCCCCTCCCTCTTACCCCATACCCGCACCTGATATATTTTTTGTACAAGTCAATAACGTTTACCGATCTGACCCAAATTTTGCATTCTTATTCTTTAGGTCACGGCGGAATATATAGGTCACAGTTCCTTTCTGGACATCCCATCCATCCCAGCCTAGATTAAATGGAACTTTTATTAGAGACTACGAAACAATGAAACCTTTGTGTGACCTCTCAAAATTATGTTTTAATAAATTCTTAACCCGAGCAACGCCGGGTATGAACAGCTATCAAAATTTAAAAATATAAATATTCGTTTGTTCAAAATCTTAAATCTCAGAAAGCTCTTTATGGATTGACTTTGACACAATGCTGCATTCGAATACGTGCATGTTTTAATATACATACATACAGATGTCACATCTGCGACAGGTACAAAGATGCTTTTTTTGAAAAGTAGCAAAATCGAATACCCATTAGCATTGTAAAATTAAACGTATTAGAAACGTGTGATTTCTCTTTTCTTTCTTTTCCATTTAACAAGACTGAGCCACAGCAACGCGTGGCCGGGTACAGCTAGTATAAAATAAAAAAGTATTTCTATTTAATTGTATTTTCAATCAGATTTCCACTTAATATTGCAATAAATACCGTAAATCTTTGAGTCATGCACGTTAAATAACGCCAGGATAAATTGAACTATTTTTTATTAAATGTAATTGAAGGTCGCTTTTTTGTACATTTTTCTAATCGAGTAATCTAATTTTGTTTTTTAATAATTAATTTTTTAAAGTTATATTTAATATGTTAACGATCAAATGATTTCAAAGTTTTTAACAAGTTGTTCCTGACTAAGAAGGATTGTTATGCAAAGCAGCCGCGGTTGTTGAACAGCTCTGACACGGCCGGAAGTGGAAGTGGAAAGCGCGCAGATCCCGGAAGGACTTCCTCCTGCCGAACGGAAGAACACTGTGCAAAACGAATCCTTGAAAACCACCTGCCCTCGCCGTTGGATATTATCACGACCCTGTTATTTGACATTTCGCTTCCTCATTTTCTTGTAATACTATTTTTATTTCTTCGTCAAAGAAAATGAGATAATTTTTCAAATTCAATACACAAAATTTAAATATTTAAAAAATATCATTAATATAAAATTACTATAACGCAAAAAAATAGGTTTTAGTTTGTCTAATTGGACTATAAGTTTCATTGCTTTGTAGTTTTTAATACACTGACACAATTGTGTATAATATAATATAAGTGTGCTTAATTCAATTAAAAAAGGGACTTTTTATTACTTCACGCAGTTTTTTTTAATTCATATTTTTTTGGGTGAACCTGATAGATGTTGTGTAATTAGAGCATGCTTAAAATTCGTATTAAATATTGAAACGCTGTAATTGTTCTCCATTTTTCTCATCACTAATGGTCCCATTTGTTATAATATCCGCTGGCAGGCTGGTGAAAAAAAAATGGTGAAAGCACTTTCATAATCCTAGAAAATAACTAATAGAAACACGTTTGCCAAAGTAGGCAAGACGAGGCATTAGAAAGTAATTTTTCAGTTTTTCCCGTTGGAAATTTTTGTTATTTTTCAGACATTTTACACAATTTCACGCTGAAAATTTTCTTGTTTTGTCAAATAAATAAGTTTTTTTTTTGTTTTGAAGAGTAGGTTTAATGGCTTATTACTAATTTTATAATGCAAAAAATATCTATTAAAATGGGTTTTTAAGTAATTAAATTCTTTAATCATTTCCATAAACGGTTCTTTCCATTACATAATTTTTTTCCACGTATTATAGGAAAAAAAATCTAAAACGTATTGACTTCGAAGATAAAAAAAACGTATCAATACCGAAAACGGAAAAAAGAAGAAAAAAACAAACGTTAATGGCAGATTAATTAAAAATACACGGTTATATCGGTAAAATTTTTTATTCCCAGAACACTGAAGAAGAGAAGACAGGACGAAGAGGACATTAAATAGGGAGTAGCTTGTTAAATTAACAAATGTTAAATACAAGTTATTCGGAAGAATATCATTTATATTATAGGGTGGTATTCCTAAGTTGTTGAGAATGTTAAAGAACAAAGTTGTAGAGAAAGTTATAGAACAAGTTGTGGAGAAAGGGTTCTGTAAACGAAACAAACATAAATATTATAAATTTTTATACCTTAAACCTGCTTGGTGCTCGAGAGTGAGAATGCACAGTTCAATTGATTTACCAGGAGCTGAAGTTCTCCAGTCCTGAATCCTCTCAGATGCCGAGTAGAATTCTCTGACACACAAGTGTTAAAAGAAAGATTTGAATGCGCGGAACGTTTTATAGACTCAGAAGTCGGCGTAAATACTCGTAGGGATGTGGGCATTACTAGTGATGTCAAAAATCTATCGCGTTTAATCGATATTTCTTTCTCCATATTCACTGCACTTTTCTATCTCCCAATTATTTATGTTACAATACATTTAAAAACTAACCCATAAAAACCAAGATTTTTAAATACTCCCTTTTGCTTTGAATCAGGTTTCGTGGCTATACACGCGTCAGGCTATTTACTCATAAAGAATGATTCCAATTTGAAAAAACCATTAAAATTTCTTAAAATCAAAATTATACTATAATTATTAATTTTTTTAAAACAAAAAGAAAAAAATTAGATCATTTTTATCGTCGCCACGAGTCTGCCTGCAAAGTTTCAGCTCAATTTGATCACGGAAAAAGGGTTAAAAATCGATCCAAATTTTTTTCGTCAGACAAACAAGCAAGCAGACGCTTCGAGTTAAAAGAAAAGGAGTAAAAATAATATTCCTTAATACTTTAAAATATTACTGCAATTTATTTATAATAACTGGTTCATGAGAAAAGACAATAGATGTCTCTAGCATAGTTCGTTCAAATAAACGAAAGATTTTCAGATTTCAAACATACTATTAAGTATATATATATAACTTTCAAAAATTTGATAATGTGTGGATGTTCTTAGAGTAGAATTGGTGAATGTTGCATTGTATAGAGTGATCACATAAACCAGCTCATACAGGTCGGCCCTGGGCTATTCTATAAAATGTTTTCCATACATATAATTGTTTTGTCTCTTTGAGACTTCAATAATTTATCTTAATTAACATCGGATAAGTTCTTTAAAAAAATGCGGGTGAACCATTAGGACATCAATAACCAGAATTGACATTACAGGATGTCATAGTCGAAGGTTATCTTCTTCCAAATAAAAGCTTTACCAAGAATAATAGCTTTAACAAGAAATTACCTTTTGGATGAAAAATATAAAAATACCATATATTTCTCATAAATGCGTTCAAACAAATGTTTTAGATTCGTTTGTTTAACATAAGTATATATTTATAATTGACTCAAATATACCACGATACTATTTTCATAGTTTATTTTTAACATTAAATATGTATTGTGTTATGAGGCACAGGTGTATATTTAGATTTCGTTAAATACTTGATATCTTCTGTGTAAAAAAACTGAATAATAAAGTGTTCGATTTTCATGAAAAAGTAGGTATATTTTATATATATATATATATAAATATTTATATACCTTCATATTTTATTATATGTATATACCTAAAAAATAGGTATAAAAATGTCGAAAACAGGAACTTAACATAATATAAAATATAAAATATTTGTTTTGCTGCTTTTAAAATAAAAATACTTTTTTGAGACAAAAACCTTTGCATGGGAAATCAGCGCAGCCAAACCTTAAGATGTATTAAAATTTTTGGCAAAGGGAAAAAAGATTTTAAAATTTTCCACTACTGATACATTATAATTTAAAGTAACAAGTCTTCTGTGAGATGAGGATCTAGAAGGTCACGAGCTATCTGGCCAATTAAAAAGTAACAATTTCACTGTGGGACGATGATCTAAGACATCACAAGCCAACTGGCCACCTAGAATGTAAGAATTCCACTGTCGGATAAGTGTCTTAGAGGTAACGAGCTTACTGGCCATCTAGAAAGTAACAAGTCAACAGTCGGATAGTGATCTAGGAGGTCACGAGCTATCTGGCCAATTAAAAAGTAACAATCACTGTGGGACGACGATCTAAGAGATCACAAGCCAACTGGCCACCTAGAATGTAAGAATTCCACTGTCGGATAAGTATCTTAGAGGTAACGAGCTTACTGGCCATCTAGAAAGTAACAAGTCAACAGTCGGATAGTGATCTAGGAGGTCACGAGCTATCTGGCCAATTAAAAAGTAACAATCACTGTGGGACGACGATCTAAGAGATCACAAGCCAACTGGCCACCTAGAATGTAAGAATTCCACTGTCGGATAAGTATCTTAGAGGTAACGAGCTTACTGGCCATCTAGAAAGTAACAAGTCAACAGTCGGATAGTGATCTAGGAGGTCACGAGCTATCTGGCCAATTAAAAAGTAACAATCACTGTGGGACGACGATCTAAGAGATCACAAGCCAACTGGCCACCTAGAATGTAAGAATTCCACTGTCGGATAAGTATCTTAGAGGTAACGAGCTTACTGGCCATCTAGAAAGTAACAAGTCAACAGTCGGATAGTGATCTAGGAGGTCACGAGCTATCTGGCCAATTAAAAAGTAACAATTTCACTGTGGGACGACGATCTAAGAGATCACAAGCCAACCGGCCACCTAGAATGTAAGAATTCCACTGTCGGATAAGTATCTTGGAGGTAACGAGCTTACTAGCCATCTAGAAAGTAACAAGTCAACATTCGAATAGTGATCTAGGAGGTCACGAGCTATCTGGCCAATTAAAAAGTAACAATTTCACTGTGGGATGATGATCTAGGAGGTTACAAGCCTACTGGCCACCTAGAATGTAAGAATTCCACTGCTCGATAAGTATATTGGAGGTAATGAGCTTACTGGCCATCTAGAAAGTAACAAGTCCGCAGTCGGATAGGGATCTAGGAGGTCACGAGCTAACTGGCTATCTGAGAAACCGAAGAGGGACTCTCAAGCCAGGCAATCTAAAGATTTGTCCACTTCACTTCTATTTAGTGATGTGAAATTCTCGAATGTGTACATAATACTAATACTTCATTCAATATTAAACATTTCCTGAACAATAAATAACTCATCCGGCTTATTGTTCAGGAAACACAAGTATCTGTAACATTCTGTTACGGTACGCGCCTTAATGAAACGTAATATATATAAAAGAAGAGTAAATAAATATCTATTGTTTCGGAGGTAGGTAATTCTGTAGAATATTGTAGAAACATATATCTAAGTGAAGAATGATTGAGAATTTTGCGTTTAAATTTTTGTTTTGAACAACTACAATGTTGATCGGGATCTATCGTTCGATTGTGTTTCAAAAATATAATACAATCATACATGATTACAGGCCCACCCTAATATATGGTCATCAAATTTGGATCCTGACGGAGTGAGTGAGAGCAAGGGTCCAGGCTACCGAGATGAGGTTTTTTTAAGGGGGGGAGCGGTAGTCACATTGATTGACAGAGTGAGAAGTGCCGACATAAGGCATACACTCGGCATGGAACCCCTACTCCTACACATAGAAAAATCACAATTGAGGTGGCTTGGACATGTGCTAAGAATGCCAGAGGAACGAATACCAAGGAGAATACCGGGTACGGACCACTAGTTTTGTATATTCATTGATGTACTCGTAGTACCTTAATACCGCTGTATTACCGGAGCCGCTGTTTCCGAAGTTTTTTGCTCAAAGCGCCCCTGGTGCATCAAGATTTTTCCACTGCGCTTAAATTGTCCCTTTTTTAATGTATTCAGTCTCTCTACGTATCCATATGAACTTATCGACATTATCTCTTTGGAAGTATTTTCCAAAGCAGTTAATAAGGTGTGATAAATGCTTTTCAAAAACAGATTTTCAATCGAGAAAGAAATTAATTTTATTTTAGGTCACAAAGGGATATGGGGTAACTATCTTTGTCTTCGACTTCATTTTCACATCCAAAAATTTTTCCTTTCAATATTATTATTATTATTTTTTAAGCATCATATTCGTGGAGCATATTTTGTATTTGAACAACAAATTATATAGACATACTTTTATAAACGTCAATATAGCAGATATTTATCAAAGTTTGACACTTATAAACAATTTTTTTATTACTTTCAACTCTAAAAGCGATGTTTGAAAAATATATATTTCTAAACAGTTTTGAGGTTTTTAAAGACCTCTCCATTGATTGCGTATCGAGTATCGCGTTTCAGCAGAAAAAAACTTGTGTGGAAATATGTTCCAATTAACCATTTTTCTCGGCACGTTCAGAGTGCCTACTCTGTAAACTCGTTTAGTATTTAAAAATGTACCTTTGAATTGAACTAGAGAATATGAAGATCATAGAACAGTATCGGTTTTCCATCAAATTTTTCCTTGTAACACACAGAAATTTTTTAGATTTTATAGATGGATGGCAATTGACTAAGACTGATAAAAAATTATGCCAAAAATAATAACTTATAATCACTAACATTCCACTTCATACTCTGTAGATACATAATAACTACCTTATGAAAATAAATACTACTGACAAACTCGAAAAAATATTATAATTGTGTTCTATAACGCCACTCTGGGACAGGCGTAGCCTAGTAGAGTGGCGTAATCCACAAATTAAACAAAACAAAAAAAATGTGTAATTTATCTTATGTTTTATCTTATGTTTTATTGTTAAATTAGTATTAAGTATCTTTATTTGTAAACAAGGATTTTTTAAATAAATAAATAAATAAATAAATAAAATAAATCATCTTTTTAATGTATTTCCATTTTCTGATGGAAATTGTTATTGCGGAGCTAAAGGTAAACTTTTTTTAATTTCTTATAAGTATTTATAAATATTTAAGGATGAATTATTTATAATTCATATTAGACAAAGATAATCTACGTACGATGGATACACAATACAGTCAGATATATTTAATGATTTAAAACATTGAAACATTGTATTTTAGTTTCAAAGCCAAAGTTTTATGATTTATTTTGGCAATTTTAGAGCCAGTAATCTGTAGTTCTACAGTTTGGTAAAACATTAAAAATGATACGATATCACTTCTGAAAACATTGTTTTGCGTTGTGCATTTTACTCGTGGTTCATACTCGAATCTCATGTTTTGGATTGATTTTGTTAAGAAGACACAAAAGAAAATTATAGTCTGAGAATAGTGTTTACCTGTAATCTTTAAAAAGAGAGAATGTAAAAAAGATTACCTTTTTTTCTTTTCCTCACCTTTGCGCGCCCAAAGCCTCCAAATAAATTGTTGTTATTTCCGAGCTATTCCAGTTGGCTTAGTTGGATCAAAAGCAAGAAATTAAATAGGAAATAATTTACAAAGTGGTTTTATTTCTCTGGCCGTTATATTACTCAGTTAAGATATCATATATGTTCGATTAAAAAAGTATATTTATAAAATATTTATCTGTAGATACTGAAACTAAACAAAATAATTTACGAACTCACGTGGGGCTAAACTATTCATCGAGAATCGTGAATAGAGTGGAGTACCTGCATCGCCATATGCGTTTTCCATAATAACAACGCATAATGCAGTTATTTCCTATGTATTCTTTAGTAAATAAAAGTATTTTTTTTAAATTGGTGCACACATACATTACACATATATTAATAAATATTTTGAATTGATCGAGTGCTCGAGTATAAGAGTCATAGAAAATGAAGAATGTAAATAACCTGTAAAAAAGACAATGATTTTTTGCCAGTTATTGAAATATATCTTGCAAAATTTTTAAATGTTTCCACAAAAAGCACAAAATTATTTGTGATCTAATTTCGCCTCGATGAATATCAAGTGTAAAAAATGAGATGGCAGAATGAATCTAAGCTTCAGATTTTTAATGTATTTTTCATCTCATAACAAATCACTTTGCTGTGAAATAATAAACGTTCGCACTATCAAGACATTTTATCAATGAAAACATTTTTTCAGGTTTACCAAAGATAAAAAAATGGTTATCGTTTTCAGAAAAAATGTCCGGAGAAAACATTCAAATTTCATTACTGATCGATTTTTCAGGATATTACTTTTTCAATAACAGAAACGCCATTCTCCTCTGTGGGGAATATTCTATTCCCCCGGGATTTTTCATCACGGTCTGGACTTTCGTCAACATGGGCAAAAGAATATTTATCTGAATCCGCTTTATTATTTTTTATTTAAATTAATGCATAGAATAGGATTTAACAAATACTTATATAATGAATTTATCTGTTTAATCATTTTTTCACGGTAACAATCTAAACATTTAATTATTTTTGGAACAAGTCCCTTAACGCGGCTTGCAGTAGAAGTTGACTGGTAGAAATCGTCACGTAAGGAAAAAGCGTTATACCCCCTCCATGCGACTTTCTCTCTTTCTATTATATATGAATGTGTGTGTGTGTGCGTGCCTATATCGAGATCGAATAGACGAACATCGTGCGCGGCATAAACCATTCGTGAGTCACATTGTCTCATTATTGAAATTTTGCGATGAAGATCCGACAAATAAAAACTACAACAAGTATGTGTAATACAAACTTAGAAAAGTAAGTTAATAAAATTATATATTTTGATAGGTACAAGTAGTTACAGTTTATGTACATTTAATGTGATTCGAATGCTTACTATTTATATACAAAAATAGTATTGAAAGACAAAAAAGAATCAAAAAACAACTTCAAAGTGCGAAAAAAATACGAAAGTATACAATATAAACAATCTTGACCTCCATATGGAATAACATTCGGAATTAAAGAAAAGGCGTCAGGAACTTCGTTCTTGATGTAGGTCCCCCGCCCGCACAAGTACTTTTTTTGATGAGAAGTTATTGTATTAAGAGTTTTATTCCTATCTACAAATTTGTATTTGATGTGTTATATTTGTTGAATAAATATCAAATTAAGAGCCCTAGTGATGCGAGTATACACCAAGTCCAAATGGGTTTAAAAAAATTCAAAAATAAGCTCACTATGTACGCAATTGTTAAAAACGGGTGTACGTTAGAACTTTATTGTAAAAATAATAAAATACATCACATTTAAACTTATAGATTTTTTAAAATACTTCAAAATTTCATTATCATTTTTACTCCCTTTATATTAACTCGTGGTGTCTGCTTGCTTGCTTACTTGCCGGCTTGCCCTCAACAAAAACTTTGGATCGATTTTTGACCCTTTTCCCGTGATCCAATCGAGCTGAAACTTGGCAAGTAGACTCGTGGCGACGATCAAGAAGATCAATCAAATTTTCGTTAAAAAAATTAATAATTATAGTACAATTTCGGATTTTTAGATATTTTATTGGTTTTTTCAAATTGGAATCATTAGAAAAGTTTGATTAGCAACGGCGGCCCGAATATTTTCTAAATTTGAATATCTCCGTCGGTATACATAATAGGAACTTCACTATGAATGTTAAAAATCTAAATTGACTGACAAATGTTTTTAGAATTTAATATTCAAAGCTTATTTATTTATTATTATTGTCTTATCAAAGCTCAAAATATCTGACATTTTAGAAATATATTAAATTACTGAAGGTTAGTGTTATGTTATATATTTTAATTCGTCTTTAATTGTTGTTATATTTTACAAAGAAAGGGAGTATAATAAAAACTTGGTTTTTAAGGCTTACTTTTTTACCTTTTATTACCGTATATGTTTTTTATGATTCGTATATGTACCTATATATAAAATAAGAACTGAGACTCCCTCATCTGAGTCAAGAGCTTCTCTTCACTGATGAGTTCTACATGACTACAAAGTATTAAAAAAATGAGAATTTGATAAGTTAATATATAAGATTTGTATTTGTACCATATATTAAATTAAATAAAAAAAATTATAAATCGGTGAATTATATTTTAAAAGAAAAAATTCAACCCATTTTTAAATGCATTTTTATAATAATTTTGTTCCACGGTCTATTTCGACTTATATGGTAAAGTACTCGTTTCGCATGGGAGAGAATCGGAATCGCTACTCGGCATCTCCAAAATATTTAAATTAAAAAAAATAAAGGCACCTGTTATTTGTAAAGATAATAATAAAACAAAACGTTTAGAATTCAAATTCTGTGTTAAACGAACACTATATAAAATAAACATTTCTTTGACATCTCATGAATTAAACACAAGATTAATATTTATATGCAATCCACACCCGGGTAAATATATTTTTACAGGAACGATAAATCTGTACATACAGAAGAATTTTCAGGGAAGACTTTCTCTTGTATCTTTCCTGAAAACGTTGTGTGTTTTAGAAAACACTTAAAAATCTGTTAACGATTCCACTGTTGATTGCTTCCAAAATTAAAAAATAATACTATCGACGGAATGAAAAAAAAATCTGTATAAAAGGAGATATTAGTTATCTTGAAAGGAAGAAAAGTATTTTGTTAAATTAAATTTTAGTAAAAGCGTTTTAATAGTTTATTAACGCGTGTGATTAATTTTCCCACATAGTCCCAGGAGGCGTAGTGTTTTGTACCACAGATCGACAAATCTAAAAAAAGAAAAATAATAAGTTGAGGATATTTTAATAAACGTGGTGAATATCGTAAAATTGATTTTAGTTTTTTTAAGTTTTGATGTTATATATGTAGGCTGTCCGTGCGATAGGCCCCCGATCCAAATCTGATATAAGGGCTGAAGAAGAAGAAGTGTTAAATTTAATTTGGAAGAAACCATTAAATAAATATAAATATTTGTAGTCTGTAATTATAACTTTTGCAAATCACCTAGAATTTTTTTTTTTTAACGTTAATGTATATAAAATAATTAATATTGTCACCACGACATAATTTTGCTCTTTTTGAAGAAGTACATAAAATAAATTAGGTATATTATTTCTAACGCGTGAAATAAAAGTTTTCAAAATGGTTGACATTAAATAAAGCGAACTTTATGATTTTATCGACGAAAAATTAGAAATGATTTAAGAATGTAATTAAATTTATCATAAAAATTGTGTTTGCGTGTTCACGCCCATAATAAAGTTGAAAGAAAGTTTTACTAAGGATTTAACTAAGCTGGAAAATGTACTTCCCTCAATATTCGCTTAATGGCAGGTGGCTCCTGAGGAACTCGGAGCATCCCGAAGTGTGTTCCAGGAGATAACCCAGGAAGTAATGTGGTTCCTTTATTTTTATGGTACGATTGCGATTGCAAAGTAATTTAAGCGAAAAATTTCTTTCCTCTTGAAATATTCTCGGACGTTTTTCTAAAGTAATTTTGAGCAAATCGCATAAATTGGATAACAAAAATGCCTTTTTTCAGAAAAATTAAAATGGTTTTTAAAAAATTAGGTCCAACCACAAAGTCCTGTATATATATATGAGTTATTATTACAGTTAAATATTAGCGCCAGTTATCGGTTTTGTTAGGATTTGATTAAATAATTTATCTTAAATTATAAACCGTTTAAAATCAGCAAAATCTGACATCCTGAAATGTACAAAGAATATTTTATCTGGATAGATCAACCCGACTATTTTCAGCGTACAACATCATTTCCATCTTATATGAAGTTTTGAAATCTATATATATATAAAGAAACCCGTGTTTCCCTACCCGCCAAGTTTTTTCCACAACCAGCCACGACCACCCACCGGTGGTTATGGTGGTGGATAGTCCTTGGTGTCACATCGAAAATATGCGAGTTTGGTGGGGGTGGCTGTGCGTGGGTGGGAGTGGGTGATGAAAATGTGTTTTCTAGCACATTGCTTTTTATGGGAAGGCCGCAAATGCTTCAGATTGTTTCAAAATAGGCGCGCCGTCTGTGTCGGTGAGTCTAAAAGGTTCAGGAAAAACCTGCTCTAGAAAATTCTGGAAGGAGAAGGTTCTAGAAAATTCCCGCAAGTTCTATAAGGTTCTAAACTGAGTGACGGAACGTGTCGGTATGTCTAGAAGGTTCCTGTACATTCGATAAATTTCTTGAAAGTTCTGGAAAGAGAATGTTCTAGAAGGTTCGCGAAAGTTCTATGACGATCCAAACAGTATATTAAAATTCTACGCGTGCGAAGCCGCCCGAGCACAGCTAGTATTCAATTAAATTTAAAAAAAATTCTTAAACGATATTTTTTCCAGAATGTGGGAGATAATTTATTTGGATGTATTGAGTCATACTTTGATCAAGTAATTTGTGGTGAATTGGTGTATTTCAGCTTTTGTTTCCTGTAAGCACATTTTTTAAAAATGTGTAAGGGAATATACAAATAATCAGTATTATTCTCATTATAACTACCTTGTTTATACATTAAGGCATCTGTCAAACGTTAAGACACGATTCTTGTTACGTTATATTGCTGTCAATTATAAGGCAGAAAGTACATACTATAAATTTTAAGAGAACTTAATAAACAATAAAACGTCAATTCTTATGAATGCTGAAACCCTTTTATCTATTGTCTGTAGCTTAACGTTAGTCTGCAGTTAATAGCTTACAAATTTAAATTCTGGTCCATAAGAGCAGTCATCTGCCGACGTTTCGAACAGATCACACTGTTCATCTTCAGGGAACATTTGTATTTATATTTCTGAAAAGCGAGTGGTGGCTTCTCTGTAAATAAGATGGCCACCGCGTTATCATGACGTAAAAATCTTTTTCCTAAGCATATATTTTGAAAAGAAACTGAAATAAGAGGTATATCTCGTAATATTACTTACTTACTTACCATCACGCCGTTTCCCCGAGGGGGTAGGCAGAGAGGATAGAGCGCCATACTCTTCTGTCCTGACATACAACTTTCGCTTCGTCTACATTCATACATCTTCGCATGCAAGCTCGACGGTTGTTCAGACTTCTAACAGGACCATCTTCCAGTATCTGGTTAATCTGGTCATGCCACGTCTTCCGTGGTCGCCCTCTTTTTCTGGCGCCGTCAACACTTGCATCATATATCTTTCTTACCATTCTTTCCTCATTCATTCGCTCGACATGCCCAAACCACCTGAGCGACCCTATTTTTATTCTCTGTATTATGCTACGATCAGCTTTACATTCATTCCTAATATCTTCATTCTTTACTCTATCATACATGGATTTACCACACATACGTCTAAGGGACCTCATCTCCACTGCATTCAATCTACTTTCGTTCCTCTTCTGCCAGCTCCAGGCTTCACTAGTAATTCATATCACAATAATAAAGATATTGTTCATATTTTAATATTTCATAATATTTCGCCAGATCAATATTTAATTGCAATTTTTCCAAATATATGTTTAAATAAAAGTTGTGCTTCCTATTCTCACTGCACTGTGATTATAATAAAAGTATAAACTTGCATGTAAATAATAAAGTCAGTTGGATACAGAACATAAAATTCTTACGAAAAAATGACGAGGGAAAAGTCAACACGCCCGGCGTTTGGTGGTCTCCGGGAACTAAGCCGAATGTGATGACCGGGATTACGCCGCGCGGGCCGCAAAAGGCAGGGCTCGTCCCCGGCGCGCAACTGCGATGAATCGGCGCAAACAGAGGTCCGTCGGCAGGAAATAAAACCTCATAAAAACGCTGAAGGTGGGGTTTTCGTTTGCTAGTTTAACCAGATTTTGTCAATAGTACTCCATATTGTATAAATATTGTTTTTAAAGCTTTACACGTGCGCATGTAATTTAAACATTTTTTATAGATACAAATGTAGAAGTAGTGCTATAGACTGAATTACGTTCGTTACTTTGTACTTCTTCCACTAAATACTCGTACGCACTTCCTCTATAAACACGAGAGGTCATGTTATTTGATTTAATTTGAAATTATATTGTAAGAGTCAATTATATTATTTTATATAACTTTTACTCACAACGGAAATAAAATGGAACAAATATTACGTACCTATTACAAAACAAAAACTACATGAAATGAGCATCTACGCTTATTAATAACCAAACAAAACTAGATGAAAGAATTTGTGCTATGCTATGAAACAAGTAACAATTGACAACTTGAGAACTCAACAAATCCATTCATTCAATGTTAGGGGAATCCCCGATAATAGAGTGCGTAGGTGTTTTCAGATACACGGTGCATAGCCAAAACGTAATTTGCGGTGTATTCAGTTATAAATAGTTTGTTTTTAATATTCGTGATAATATTCAGCGAATACGAATATTCGGTAAATATCTACCATTCAGAATACGAATACAAATATTCGTATTCGTTACATCACTAGATAAAACTCAATAATATGGTGTAAACAAAGAGTTATTTTATTTAAAGATATTATGTCTCACCACAATGTGTTGATTTGAATATAAACATGAAAAGTACGAGTTATTTTTTTACATACCCGAAATAAAAGAGTTATTTTTTAATCTTAATTATAATGCGCCATTTTTGTAGAAAAGTTAAAGTCCGTCATTGAAATCGAAAAATGAATGTTTTGACTTTGACACTCGATAAGTCAGTTAGATCTAAATGTCATATGATACCTTCATATTACTTAATCTTAAACCTAAAAATCTCCACTACGCAACCCGCTGCCCTTCTCGAATAAGTTGACAAAATTTTTGTATTTAGTTTATTTACTAAATACACCAAATGATGATAGTGTCTGTTCCTTTTGAAACAATATAAGTGATAAAAATAACTCAACGTGTGTGTATTACAAGGTTTAATTTATTGTAAATTAAAAAAAAAACATTGGAAGATTTTTATGTGGATATGTGTTCTTTATTAAAATAATTATTTCAATCATGTTTTGATTATTTCAGGTGGTAAAGGAATGGTTGATTCTCTAAGACACATAGTAAAAAGAGATGACTTAAAACACAACAGATTGAGCACATTAATAAGCAATTCGATTTCGGATTAATAAAATAACTGATTTCTCATTAAAAAAAGGATTTGAAGAAGAGGTAAAAGGGAGGATTGAACGGTAAGCATAAACATTCTGTGCCATTAGAAAACTGAAGAACTTTCTCCACCACTGAACTTTCTCTACCACAAGACATTGAAAAAGGGGTGCAGTAAAATTTTCACCTTTTTTTTCATTAACAATAAGAAGCACGATTAAATAACATTTCCACAAGATCGAGTAAAAAATATAATTTTCTTTAAATAGAGATTGGAGACTTGGAATGCGTGTCGCATCAATATTCTTACTATTTAAAAATAAGCTATTAGTACGCTTGTGCCATGAAAAGGGACCAAATTACTGGTATCCTAGAATAAAACTGATTGTCTGTCTGTCATTTTCTACCTAATCCTAAGAAGCTCTATTTGTAAACCAAATTTTGCATGGTCACTCTTTAGAACTGTACAAACCATTAGCGTCTAACTTCTTTTTTTCGATATAAATGAGTATTATATTGACTGCCGTGCGTTTAAATTTTTAAATTACCGTGCTTTAGGACTCTACAAAAAAATATAGGACCTCTCCCAAACAAAGGTTAATCTGAGTGAGACTGGTTCACATAGCTAGAAGAGAGCAGTTACTTAAATAAAAAAAACTGCTAACCAACAAAAACAGTTAATAATTAAAAGCCAACGTTTCAAGACTTGTTAAACTCCATAAAATTCAAAATGTCATTGTTGCAGCAAGCTAAAAAAACGCCGCGAGATGCAAGTTGGTTGCAGGTTCTTTGTTGAAATTTTCAGTATTTACTCAGCACTTAAACATACATAATTTCTGAAGAGTTAAAGAAAATAAAATTTCTCTATAAATGTAAAACGAGAGTAAAAAAAATTAAGCGAAAAAATCAGTCTAAAATAACGAATTGTATAAATATATAACCTAAATAATATTATTCCAAAACGTAAATTTAAAGAAAAGTTATTTGTGAGCATAAAAATATTATTTGCATATACTTTTTTATCAATAATTTTATCATTAAATTTCAATATGGAGACTGCAGAGAGTAAGCTGAATGGTGAATTGCATGCAAATATACATGAATGTGGATGAGGCGAACGTGGTGTATCAGAATTAGAAGTGTGTGGCGCTCATCCTCCCACCTGTCTCCGCGGGGAAAATGTGTGATTAATTCATTAATGATAAATCACCGATAATATACATTGAAAATTTATTGTTGGAAAGTATTTCATGAACGTAAGTATTTTTTGACAATAAATTCATATTAATATCACAGTTTATCTCCATAAAGAATATAAATTTTATCAACATATTTGAATTGTCAAAAAACTCGCTTGAAGAATTAATTTGGATTGTGTTGTTTTTTTTTTTAAAAAAGGCAAAGATTCACTGAATAGATTGAAAAAAGTGATCGGGCGATGCGTGTTTTACGAACGCTGCCATAACGGAAAGAGATATTTAAATACTTTCTATAGAGTTGTAGAAATTAAAAAGTTCTATGAAAAAGTCGGCGACGATATATATCTATATGTTAAGATTAATACACAAATTACTAAAAATCTACGCGTGCGAAGCCGCACGGGTAAGCTAGTATTGTATAAAGACCTAAACGTTAACATTCAGCCTACTTTCATTCTTTGTATTGCCAGTTCCAAGGTTTACTTGCACACATTGATGATGGCACCAGATCTCCATTACGTGATTTTATATTTTTGTAAGTAACTAACTAACCATCCCGCCGTTTCGCAGAGGGGTAGGTTGCTTCGTTTACTTTCATATATCTTCTCATACACGCTCTTCGGTTGATGAAGATTCTAACAGGGCCATCCTCCAATACTTTATTAATCTGGTCAAGCCAAGATTTCCGCGGACGCCACCTGTTTCTGCTGTCAACAACCCTCGCCTCATAAATATTTTTGTACATAGTCTTATTAAGGTATGGATGTGAGCGGCTTTGTCTGAAATGGTACTACGCACGTTTACGATGCGTGTACCAACTGCATGCTGACTAAATCATAATTGATGATTTAAATAAACATTTGATGACAATATTTTATATGAAAATATGTTTTGTCACGCATTTGTCAAGGCACGTTAGTCTATTTTGGGATAAACTTAAAAAAAAAATGTATTATCTAAACCTATAAAACTTAATGTCTGTCTGTCTGTCTGTTCTCTCTACAAATCTACACCGTTCGTCCGATTCAAATTTATTTTGCACACTTATGTTTTAAGATCCGGCAGGAAAGATAAGCTTTATTTCCCCCCTCCCCTTTTACTCCTTCCCAACCTCATGATATATTTTCAGTGCAAATCTGTACCGTTCGTTCGACCGATGGAACTCAAAATTTGGAAACTTATTCTTTAGGACCCGATGGGTTACATAGGCGACATTTCCCACCTCCCTTCTTACCCCTTTTCCTCCCCTGATATATTTTCAATGCAAATCTTTACCGTTCGACCGATCTGACTTAAATTTTGTTATACATATTTATTTTTAAGGACCCGTTCGTTAACATAGGTGACATTTCTTCCCTCTCTCTTTACCTCACTCCTTTCTCTAATATATTTTCTGTACAAACATACACAAAATAAAAAAATAAATTTAATTATATATATATATATATGTATATATATATATATATAGATATTACACTTGAGTAACCTCAATTTTACAACGTTAAAGTTTTACTCCAATATGTAATATTGCGACCCGTCTTTACGGTACAAACTATTTAGCAATTTGAAATAAATTCGCTAAGAGTTTGTATTAATGAGAGCTCGCCGCGATACAAAGTCTTGCTAATAATTTTGAGAGTTTGTGCGACAAGGTATTGGATTAATTCAGGTAATTTAAAGTTAGTACAAGGTTTGTGAACGAACCTTATTAAAATTAATATAATTAACAAACTTATTAGTAAGGTAACAAACTGTTATTAGTTTGATCAGTTTCGTCCAATATGTATTGTATAAATTTATATATATTTTTTTTATTTACTTTGGTTCTTGGCTTAGAAGTATTTCTTTATTATTTTTTTGTTTGTAGCAACATAATTATGACTGGACATAATTATTAATTTAAAAATCAAGCGAAATTTTTATAGACCACATCGGTTATTTTGAACGTCGATCGGTTTCGATATCACGAAATTCATAAAGGCGGACGCACAAGATCGATTCCATGAATGAAATTTTTACCAAATTACTATGTCAGGTGGGTGGGTGGCTTCTTTTGTGGGGGAAAGGAGGGGGTTAGGTGAAGCTTGACAAGGAGGCATTGGAATGGGAAATGTATTAAACAATGTCCCCGCACGATATTTTAATTTTTTAGATTTGTAATTTATGAACGTCGAGGTTAAATAATAAAATAATCGATGTGGTTTATACGAACATAGATAGTTTTTTGAAATTAACATTATCTTTTTAATAATTAATTTATATTTTATGAAAATACGATATACCTTTTTATTCCTCGCCAACTAGGCTTCACGTAACACAAATATAGTGTTATGTAAAAGTTTTTATAATATTTTGCCTGAACACGGAGTATTATGATAATGCTTAAATTGTGTTTACATTGTAATTTTATTAAAATGTAAACATAAATATGTAGAAATATCATATGCGCTGACTCAACAAGTTCATGCATACGTGACTTCCGTATGAATTCCGTATTTAAAACATTTAATTTTTTTTTGGATATTGCTGCCTTTGCTTTAATACCCCATATCTATCTGCAAGTATCATATCAAGAATTATTACATATCGATATAACTACAAAATATCCATAGTTTTTTTGGTAGCACTAAATTATCTACTTATGTCAAGACCTTATAAAAATTCGCACCACTAAGCAATTTAAAGACGTTAGGCATACCTATCTTCTCATTTAACTTTAAATTATACACAAAATTAAATTTATGTAATACGCAAGTCTGAAAAAAAATTCTCCCACAGAGAAGGTAAAACGCCACTCTTCTGTCTTGACTTAACATATTCTGACGTCTTGCCACGTTCACTTTTGTATGCTCGTATCTGAGACATGCATTACCAATTTTCGGTAAACCGATTCATCGTATAAATGGCTAAATCCAATAATTGTATTACCTGTAAATAGTAAAAAGTACCTGTTTTTTCAGTAAAATATATTACACTTTAATTTATAAATTTGTTATCGTTACTTTGTTATTAATTATTATTCCTTATTTGTTTATTACATTACTAGTCTCATATTAGCGATTGTCTTATTTAAAAAAATACATTATGGTGACACAAGTTTTTAAACTTGATGGGCAGAAACAACAGAAGGGAAATGTAATTTAATATTGTCACACATTTTATATATTTATTGTATCACGATTATGTTTCATAAAAAAATAAATTAAAAAAATACGTTATTACGACATTTGCGCATGAAGTCCTATAACAAATATTGTTCTATAATATAATATAATAATGTAGTATAATATAATATAATGCTATTGAATCATTTATTCCGAAATATATATAGAATAACTCCCATAATTATCCTAGATGGTTTAATAAAGGAACTGATTTCAATTGTTCGGAAAAAAAAAATTTGCCTATAAATATTTCAAAGAATCTAAATCTATATACCTACCCAACTTGATAAAATGTAAACTTCGTTTTGATTAGAGATTTTGCAAAACAATGAAATCTTAGTTTTCCCCACAAATTTATTTTCAGCTAAATGATTAACCCGTGCAATACCGGGTACGAACAGATAGTTTAATATATATTAAGTATATAATACATAAAATGCTAATATATTAATGGAAAACAGAAAATTTTCTTTGATGAATGCCTCTATAATGCATTTTATACTTTTATAAACATCTTTTTTATTTAAAATTCATATATGGAAGAATAGTCGCATGAATATTCTCATTATTTTTTAAGGGAAGCTGAGCGTTTACGCTTAGTAAAATACGACTGATTTACTGGTCTCCCGAGACTGGGATGATCCAACCCCTGATCTCTTAGCCACCAGGCAAGCGCTAGATTAAACAAGGACGTATGCATATCAAGCAGGTTTATGTAATAGTGTTTTAACATATTCCCGTAAATGTGTAAAATTAGGGGTAATTCTTCTTCGTGTGTCGTATTTAAATGAAGGTTGGCGACCAAGTTGTAGTAGGCTAATTTTTCTTGTAGAAAATGTACAAAATCTTTGATATCTTTGACGATATTATGCCAACCACTTCTTGAGGTTTCGCAGCCTAGATGACCTCGGAATTCTTTCATTTTCTACTTGTCTTCTACTTGTTCTGTATTCCCCTGTTTGTTGATCGAGATCATATTTTTACTGCGAAAAATGTATCCGAAGTATGCAGCTTTCTTTCGTTTGATAGTTGGAAAAAGTTCTCATGATTGTTCTTTTAACGGTAGTTTTTTGAAATTTTCTCTATTGTTGATCTCTAGCATAGAGATCTGAGCATAGATAATTGAGATCTGTAGCATAAAGCAGCACGCATGTGACGTAACATTTAATGCTGAAGAGATTATTTATCTATTTAGCAGGCGCGTGCTGTGAGTAGACTATCAAACTTAAAACGTCAACATTGACGACATTACAATGTTACACAATAACTGTCAAGATACAGAAATATAAATATTGTATTTTTCAGAATACGGTCGAAATTTTGGAAAAAACATCGAAATAAAGTATCTGTGAGACAGAATATTGTTATAATAAAATCTGAATGGTACGATAATAATTGTAATAGTAATATTACGATATACCTATAATTCGATTTTTTTTTAAATATATGCTCGCGTAAATGTCATGCTTTAATGTCTTTCCCAGTCTTTTAAGATAAAAAAAATAGATGAATGGCTGAGTATCCACGGGGAAAATTGTTTCAATGCTAATATATCAAAATAGCGTGAAAGCGAATGATATCTTTCAATGATAATTCTTTTTTTTTGTTATTTTGAATTGAATTGAATATGAAAATTATTTTGTTTGTCAATTTTCAATTGTTTCTATTTTTCTACTGGTTTCTAATTTATTTAATATTTCGTTTGTTTTATTAATATGGTTTGTTTTATTTTCTTCATTTGTTTATTTTACTATTTATTTTATGTATATCTTATTTCTATATCTTGCTTCTAATTTACTTAAACTGTCATATGTTTTTTCATATTGTTTCTTTTGTACTGTTTTTTTTATTCTGTTGATATTACTTACTTTTTATGTAATATTTTATTTCATGATGTTTATATTACTCATGCTTTGTACTGTTTGCCGTACTTAATCTCAAAACACAGAAGATACGAAGAATGATTTCTTTACAACAGGCCTAGCCAAAATGAGAAATTACCAGAATTTCTTCCTGTAAATAATTTTTGTGAATAATAAAAAAAAATGTCCTCACTGCATGCCCCTGGTACTTAGTCTTTTTTAATTAAATTCAAGAACAGCAATAGAAAATTATTCAAATATTGTCATTCAATATAATACTTTTGTCTGTTTAGTCTTTGACTTTCCAAATCCCTCACCTCCTCGTGCGCTTTAATTAATGTCCGCATCGTCAAACGAATGTACGTTTCCGTTTGAACTTAAATTACCACTCCGGCGGTAGGTACTACTCAAATTCTTGTTGGTTGCTTTCAATAGATTTCCTCGGCAACTTTGCATGTGAGTTATTTATTACGCTCGCGTCACCCGGCCGGGGTTTGAAACGTCAATCTTCCTCGGTGAAATAATCGCCCGAGATGAATCTGAGCGGAGATTCTGGGAGCGGGCGGGGATTGGGAGGGGAACCGTGTT
The DNA here is from genome assembly GCA_016648135.1 of Agrypnia vestita. Taxonomy (NCBI): domain Eukaryota; kingdom Metazoa; phylum Arthropoda; class Insecta; order Trichoptera; family Phryganeidae; genus Agrypnia; species Agrypnia vestita. Next base: position 151,709 of record JADDOH010004588.1, read on the forward strand.
TTGTGATAATGATTGATTACAAAGTGTAAAATCTAGGAGACGAATTTATCCCAGTAAAATAAACGCCGCGGTACGCTACGGAGCAAGATTCCACGTGGAGACCGGAAATCGAGCGCAGGGAATATTGCTTTACCAAATATATACATATTTAATTAAATATGTATATAAATACATATTTAATTTGGATCTGAACTAAGTCTGTTTTAAAATAGATTTTTCTATCGGTATAGACATAGTCCGATCTTGTACAGGTAAAATATAATAATATTTAAAAATATATAAACATTAAACAATAAACAACAATGAACTTGTTTATGTTACACAATAATTAAATCTGTTGCCCGTATCCGTTGTTTAATTTGTTAAGAAAAACAATCATACTGAACTTTACTTGGTCCGTGATAAACAAAAGAAAATATTATTTAGAAATATATCTACATGCTTACACCGGATTCTGTTAACACGGTGGAAACGTTTCACAGAATACCTAGCGTGTAAAAATACAGTATAATGAAGGAAAATGGGAGATTTTAAATTAATTTATTCTATTTAATGAAAATCAGTGTACTATGTCAAAAACAAAACTAACTCCATTATTATTTTTATGTAATAAAACATGTTGTGTAGTACAATAACTTTAAAAAATCGCTATCAAAGTTATTCACTCTCTTTATCAGACAATAAAGGCACTCGTACGTACTCGTACTCATTTTACGAAATCACTAACGAAATCATAACTGACTAACTAACCAACGATCACGCCGTTTTACGATGCGTGTTTTACGATACGATTATGTGATTTTGCCAGTTCTTTTGCGGACGCCCTTTAATCCTGTCGCCTTCAACACTTATCTCATTTATCTTCTTAATCATCCTTTCCTCGTCCACGTGTTCCACATGACCAAACCATCTCAGCGATTCTTTTTTTATTCTATCTACAACTTTACAGCTAGCATTATATTCATATCTAATTTGTTCTATCTACAACTTTACAGCTAGCATTATATTCATATCTAATTTGTTCAATCCTCATTCTATCGAACAAACATTTAACAAGCGTCGTAGTGATCGCATTTTACCACATTCAATCTTCTTTCATTATTTTTTCGCCAATTCAAGGTTTCACTTCCATACATCAGAGTTGGCACTATAACGCCATTATGCACCTCTAGTTTTGCTTCCTTTGACAGATTCTTATTAACCATAATTGCATTCAGAGCGCCATTTATTTTATTTCCCGCAGTCACTGTAATTTCGATATCATTCTCAACTATACTAAAAATACTTTACTATAACACATTACACAAAATCGTTCACTTTTTCTAAGCATTCATTGTTCGCTACTACATCATACCTAGTCACTCTTTCGTTTCTCTTAAACAAAATGACTTTCAATTTATGATATTTGTCAGAAGTTCACTCTCCATGCATACATCGGACATCCCGGACATCAGGCACTTCACTTCATTAATTTATTCACTTTCATCATTTGAAATATCCGGGGGTGGTGTCCCAAATTTCGTACCAAATTTACTGGTTCTCTCGATTTGAATAACAATTCTGTTATTTATCGCTGTGATTGTTCTTTCGTGAATTCCTTATATATGACTATTGGTAATGAGCCACGAGAATGATCAACATGCTTCTATAAAACAACCTCGACATCGAAAACAAAATTTTTTGTCTCGTAATTTTTTGCACTGTGCTAGGTATATTAAAATCATCTAAAAAAACGCGTGAAAACAGAATCCGGTGTATATTATGCATGCTGCGTGTATGCGTGCTGCATGCACATGCATGCATACTATCATGATAGTATCAGTGTATATTTGCACTGATATCGATACCGATACCGATACCAATACCGATACACTGGTACACTGATACGCTGATACAGTGATACAGTGATACAATGATACACTGATACACTGATACATTGATACACTGATACATTGATGCACTGATACACAGATACACTAATACATGTTGCACTTAACACTGATACACTGATACACTGACACACTGACACACTGACACACTGACACACTAATACACTGATACACTGATACACTGACACACTGATACAATGATATACTGATACACTGATACTCTGATACACTGATACACTGATACGGTAAACAAACTAGGCGGCTCTCGTAGTTAGATCAACGCGATTATTTTAAACTTGCAGCATCATTTTCATCATGAGATATAGTTTTGAAGTATTCAATTAACTGTCAAAACAAACGACGCCATTTTTCCCTTATTACATTTATTATTATTATATTGTTTCTCAATTAGAGTTATATATGTCTCTTTTCTCTTCTTTACATTTTACCATAGCTTACTGCATTTCTTTATTGCATTTATTTTTATGTTTATATTTAATTGTTTTGAATAAGTTGATATAACCGTCTCTACTTTACTTTTTACACTTATTATTTACATTTTTACGATTGTTATTTTTTTCTTTACCGCATTTGCTTTTGCTTTGGCTTTTATAGAAGAGAAACAAATGTATATTTTGATAATCTACTTATTTATTATTTATTTACTTTATACCTTTTTAAATTATATTACTATAAATAATAAAGAAAAACGTAACAAAAATAAAGATTTCGCAAGATAAGTGTTTTTATGGAACCCATGCCTTATTTCAATATGATTGCCTCGAATAAAAAAAATTGCGATGTCTTGAATTGTTTTTTTTTTTTAGAATTATTTCTTTCTTGCTGGAATAAATTTTTCAGCATTTATTATTAGAGCGGGGATTACCAAATAAACACAGACAGGAATTCAAAACTCGGGCAAAAGTAAAGTAAGAAACGACCGGGTAGTTAAGATAGTATATTTATAAATGTAAAAGAAACGTGAATTTTCTTTTACGTGGGTATGTGTATTGTCAAATATAGGTCTCCCAAGGGATTGTTTCTCCCGTATCGTTGGGAGGTGATACGCGGCACTAAGGTACCGACGCGCGTCCTCATTATGATGATTTAGGCTCGATATATAAACAATATGCTACAATCGTGTACAAAATCTCCGACCACCCCTCCCTAAGGGTACCTGCCTCTCACCCCTCGCCCTTGAATCATTTCATCCCTTCAATATTATTCATAGCCCAACACATTTCCCTCCAATGTCTCGAGGGTAAAATCCACCACCTTTCCGCCTTTCCCAGCAACTCTAGGACGTACGAGGATCAAGAATGTACAGCTACAAAAACATACATGGGCCAGTTTCTACTAGTGCTGCCTGTAATAAACTGCCAATAATAGACTTGTCTCAGTATAATGTGTACAGTGTTGAGATGCCTGTTTGTGACTCTCATGATTGCAAGTTAATTAACCGCTTTCTAAATGTAAGAGGGTTATGAAATACAAAATATCAATGTATCGAGAACAGTGCTCTTTGAGAAAATATTACATAATATTTGTTTCTAGTCATTTCATCCCTGTAAGTTTGAATGAATTGTGAAATAAGAGAAACTGTTTTAACAGAATTAGCGCTAAGTTGAGTAACTTTAAAAAAAATATCAAACATAAAATACCTTAGTTGTTGTAAAACATTATTAAACTTCGAAAAAATACTAAAAAATAAGACAATAAACACCTTCGCCGAATTAAAACTCATCATAAAAGAAGAGCTAAACAAATCAACCGAGACAACAAAAAGAAAATATACAAACAGTGTTAAAGAAGGATGGCTGATAAAAGACATTTTCCAAAAGATTAAAATTAGATACAAAGCATACAAAACAATCAAAAACGAAACGCATAGCACCGAAATTATAAAATATTATAACTACTGCCAAAAAGACGTAAAAACTTCCATAAAAAAAGCAAAAAAAGATCATTATAGTGCGCAACTAAACGATGCTGAGGGTAACAGCAAAAAACTCTGGAAAATCGTCAATAGCATTTTATTCCACTCATTAAAAAAACAACATAAAAATAATAAAAAGAGAAGATGGAACTATCACAGAAGATCCGCAAGAAATAGTGAAGACGATAAACATTTTCTTCTCTACAGTCGAAAAAAAATCTAGCAATACGAATCAATGAACCGAAAAAAGCAACACCACCACAAGACCCAAAAACAAACGCCTCAATGTACCTCAGACAAACCACAGATAGAGAAATCAAGCTAGTAATAAAAAATCTAAAAAAAAATTCATCCCCCGGATATGACAAAATCAACACTCAAAATTATACAAGACACAGTAATACCCACCATCACAAGACTCATACATAGACACATGAAACTTGGAATTTTCTCCAATGAGCTGAAAATAGCAAGGATAACCCCAATACACAAGAGTGGCAAAAAAGACGAAGCCAGAAACTACAGACCCATAGCAAACCTCACTGTATTTAGTAAAATATTTGAAAAAGTAATACACAAAAGACTACTCGAACACTTGAATAAACTCAACGTACTGACAAAATCAGAGCACGGCTTTCAAGAAAAAAGGGAACCACAACAGCCATGATAAATTTATTAAATTACTTACAGACAAAAATTGTGAAGGGAAAAGCGTGACCGGACTCTTTTTCGATTTTAAAAAAGCATTTGACACACTACATTTGACTACCCTAGTAAACAAATTATCAAAAATCGGAATCACTGGCAACGTTTTAAATATTTTCGACAGCTACCTAAAAGACAGAAAGCAATACACCACACTACACGAAACCACAAGTACCTATATGAATGTCAGCTATGGCGTCCCACAGAAATCAATCCTAGGACCATTATTCTATATAATATATATATAATTGACCTAGAGCAGCTAAATATCAGAGGCAAAATAATACTCTATGCAGACGACCTCGGAATATTTTACGAAAACAATAATGACATAGAAACCACAAAACAAATCAACAAAGACATAGACATATTAACTGAATGGGCAAAAGAAATTTTTTAACCTTAAATGCTCAAAAATGTAACTATATTAACTTTGAGGCCAAACGGAAAATGCATAAAATGGACATAAAAATATGCAACGAAACACTCACTGAACTAGAAAATACTAAATACTTAGGACTCAACATAGACAGACACCTCAAATGGACCTTTCAAATAGACGAAGTAATTCACTCACTGACTAAACTGACCAGCCTATTCCACAAAATATACGAAATCACACCGAAGACCGTAAAAATTCTGATGTACCAGGCATACGTCAAGAGTAGAATAGGATATTTGATACCCTTCTGGGGAACCGGAAACAAAACTAACCTAAACAGACTCCAACGACAGCAAAACAAAATAATAAAAATGGTCTTTGATCTGAAATACCGGAGACCAACTGAAACTGTACACCGTATAACACAACAATTAAACATTGAAAGCATTACAAAAATCGAAACACTTAAAATCATTCACAGACTAGCAATTGGCGAAATACAAGACGAAGCATAAAATTACACAAAATAAACGAAAAACACCAACACAACACAACACTAGAATGGCTCAAAATTATCACATAACACACGCCAAAACAAAAACAGGACAATCTCGACTAATTTGCAACGGATCAAAACTATACAACGACCTGCCACAACAGACCAAACAACTGACCACTGACAAATTCAAAACAGATGTGACAAAAATGCTAAAACTCGTCCAACTATAAAAAAATGACTTTGTATCTAAATTATATTATTATTATATTCTTATATTGAATCATGTAAAAATGTTATCCATAAACCTTTTAGGTTTCTATTATATTTAAAAAAAAAAGTCATTTTTTGCTAACAGGAATAATACTTGGGCATAAAAAACTTCAATAACCTACCTACAGATATTAAGAAAATCGATGACTTACAACAATTAAAGAAAAAAATAAACCAACACTTTAGATCGATACAATTTGACAATGCATAACAAGACATATAGCTAAGGAACAAATAAGCCAAATCCAAAATAAACTAATAAAGTGTAAGCCCCTCACCAAGACATGAGCACGTCTCATTTTTGGAGAGGTAAAGCAATGAAATAAAATGTATCTAAGTAGATTGTAATAGACAAATGTATTATGATTTAAATGTAGTTTTAATATTAAATATATAAAAAAAAATCATTACATATCAGGCGCCTGGAGTGAGAAAATTGAAGCAGGACTTCTACGTAAACATATATTTAGGAAAAAAAATCGCAATTAAGTATTTATCCAATAGAGTATTCATATGAAATATTAAATCTGAATAATATGTTAATTATTGTGATAGGAATATTACGATAAACATACATCTTTTATTTCGTTTTTTTAAAAAATATATAAGATTAAAAAAAGGCATAGTTCAACGTTTTCACTGCACGCCCCTGTTAAATATACAGTATAGATTACACAATATAAAATAGGTTAAATAGAAAAATCTGGTATATTTTCATATAATGTCTTAAATTTTTTATATATACCTGGCTATTCAAATTTAATATTGCTATATTATTGGTGAGTAAAAATTCCTGAGATCACTACTTTACACTTTTTTGCATATATACTTTTTTTACATATATGTCTAACCTCATTATGTTTAAACTATGTATATATACTTTTTTACATTTATACCCTTTATTTTTCTTTTACATTTAATCGTTTGTTGTATTTTAATTATGTATAAACCTGTTGTAAAAGGCTATTAAGCCGTGTAATTAATAAAATAAATAAATAAATAAATAAATAATAATACAGTAAAGTAAAAACTAGGCAGCCTATTTTTTTCCAATCCATGGGATTTAAGTCTGCACGATCACAATCCGATTTTTGATCAGGCGTACAAGCCCACTCAGTCACAGCCAGTTACTCTAGAAGTGTCAAAATTAGTCAAAAGAATCCATACGTGGATGTGACGATTGAAAGACAATATTTTGTTGGTCAGGCAGTTAATTGACTAAATTCGTGATAGTTATCGGAGGTTTTAGCTTCGACCTTCAAAACTATCGAACAGAAAATACATAGCAAAGGAATAATGTATTATAGTTATAAAAGAAAGGACCTATATACATAATTTATTGAAAAATATGCATGCTAATTTCCATAGGAAATGCACTAAAAATCCAAGTTAACCCGAGTCAGTCCCAAACTTGCATAATATCGAGGGAGGCTGAATGTAAATTTTAGACAAAAAACATACCAGCATAATCAGTAGGTACAGTCTCTTTATTTAAAATCAGGTTTATACCTTTAGGCGGTCTGAGTTTTGGTTCCATTTGGTTCAATAATGGTTAATTTATTGAAATCAAAGAAGTTATAATACATTGAAATACAACATCGATATTCTTCTTATTTTTAAGATTAACTACCCATTTAGATTATTTAAAAGTATCTAAAATGTTATTTTCGGTAGTAATTTAATTGAAAAAATTATTATTACTATTTTATGTTTATTTATTATAAAGCAATTCTTAATACATACCTATAATATTGTAACGAGGCTAAAAAGAATCACGCACTTCTGTCAAGTGACAGTTTGAAGTTGGCACAATACTACCGAAGGGTCTAGAATATGAGTAGCTTGTTGGTCTTGTGGTTAGGACTCTCGCCTCGTGATCCAAAGGTCGCAGGTTCGAATCTCACTCCAGACAAGCAAGTTAGTCCTATTTTCATAGCACAAGCGTTTAGCTTAATTTGAAAATAGTAAGAATATTGATGCGACACAAATTCTGTGTTCGCATCTCTATTTAAAAAAAAAAAAAAAAATTACCTCCAAAACTTCGTCGTCTAAAACTTTCCAGGAACATCTGGAAGTTACGAGAACTTACGAGTAAACACTGAAAACATCTAGATAACAGCATTAGCCAATAAAAATACGGCACACGGGAGTAAGAAGTCAGAGTTATTTTCCAAGCGCGTTGACAGCGATAATAGAAGCGCAGGCAGTCTCGAGCTGCGAGCCAGGCTGGCCAAGCGAGCGGTAATTCGACAGTGATATTCTGGAAAGTTCTTACGTGGCGAAATAAACCGAAGCGAAAGTGCAGAAATTGGATTGAATATTCTAGTAAATAGTGAATAAAGTGTTAAAGCGAATACAATGTGTCTATTTACGAGAGATAAAGTTACCAAACAGTTTAATTTAAGGAATAGCGTTACATTTAATAGTGTTAAGAGACTGTACGATCGATTAATCAATTATTTAGTAATCAATCCGTTGTCACATTCCAGCGTTTTCATTAATTCCTCCTGCAGCCACGACATGTGACAATATGCAAACAATAAGATTTTTATTCGTATTACTTCACACTTCATACGAGAGTAATATCTATTAATATCTTAAATATTATCTAGTAATATCTTAAAATTTGCAAAAAACATCATTACCTCTATATATTCTCAGGCTCAATAGATTGTCCTGAATCCAAGCTCTTGATCAATGTTCCTCCTAAAGCATCGACCATCTCCTTTTTACCCCTCTTATTTTTACAAACTACAGGCGTATCATATTTGTGGCGAACTTGCAACAAATTTAATGCACTCACAAAAAATATAATTTAGTCTTATTTCACAATAAACCCACTCACGTGCGACGCTTGTTTTTCGATCAATTTTCAAATAAAATATATGTTTTTATTTACCATTATACCAATTATATGCAGTTTTATCAATATACTGTATCATATATATGTAAGTACAGCACGCCAAAACGATATTTTGTCACTATCAGTGAAAACCTATAATTGGCTTTTATGTTTCCCATTCTTCGTATTTACTTAATTATTGTTAGCTGTCGGTTTTACGAATAAATTTAAATAAATAATTAAAAATGAATAATTTCAATTTAATGAAGAACATTTTCTCTTCGTTTAGAAAAGGAATATATATAGGAATATTTTGATAAAAAAGTCTTTCGATTGCTTTTTGTAGGCATTTTTCGTCCATAATTTTTCCGATGTTATCCTGTAGTTAGGCTGTTAAAATGATTGGCAACTGATTTTTGCAGTTCGATGGGCAACCGTCGGTACCAGACAACAATTAAATCTTAGTTGTCAATCATTGATACAATCAAATTTAAATCCCAAATAACTGTAGCGAAAATAATAGACTAAAATAATGATTTAGACATCACTGCTTTGTTACGAAAAAACGATTTTGCTTGATAAAATTTGTTCTGGAACAAAAATAAAAAAAAATACATCGTCCATTATTAAAAATGATTTCTGTTACTACAGGATTTAATTATGCAAGATTAAGTTCTTTAACAAAATTATAATGTGCCTTGTCTTAAATATACGCGAAGAAGGACATACTTCCGCTGTGCCCTAATTCCCTCGCCTTAAAATGAGTCAAGTTTGTGTCTGTATAATTTTATATCGATTTGTGAGAATTTGAGGGTAGCTATGATAAAACAATTTTTAATATATATATATATATCTATATATATATATATAGTCTAATATATGATATATTATATATATATATTATTACGTATCGTGACTGTGGGAGGAATAAATGAAAACACTGGAAATTAGTTAGCAATTAATTAATTAATGGTTTTTTAACTATTCATTGTACAAAGTCAATTCAACAAATTAAACTTACCCTATTCTTTAAATTACACTATTCCGCAGTATATCACTCGTCAATGAACTCTTTGTTATTACTGGGTAAAATGAATAGGTATTTAACATTCAACAGACCATTATTTCATCCAATTCTCAATCGTAGTATTTATCGCATTTATTTATTTCGCCAATAAGGTACTTCGCTTGATTAATCGCTTTATTTATCTGTTTAGGAGAAAGCTCTTGTAGCTTCTAGGCTTACCCTGGTATTCCTCCAATAATGTTACTAATTCAAGAGTGCGGTAGTGTATTGCAGAATGTAGTCGAAGGTTCGAGAAGTTTCTATGTAAATGTCGTCATTGGCATATTACGTACTGCACGTAATTTCTTTTGCCATTTCGGTACAATATACATAAATGTATAGTTTTTACTAAAAATATCTGTTGCGACATGGGGATGAAGATAGCATTTTTTAAGAGGCAACTAAAACTTTTGACACAATTTGATCTGCTTATACTCAATGTCTTCTGAACCGTTGAACCGCTCTGTTAGAAATCCTCTGTTCTTGCGCATTCCACAAAGTTAGGTTTGAAATTTCTCGAACACGGCTATAAAATAGCAGGTATATCTTTGAACCCTCCTCGCATGGATTCCCAATGGTGATAGGCAATGGGGGTATGCATGGTAAAATATGGCGCTCAATGTTTTTTTCACTTGATTACTAAAGGCGTTTAAAAACGTGTATGGTGAAAGAAAAAGAGATTATATTGTGCCAAGAATCTTTAATAAATAAGATAAAAAATTCTTTGAGATGATGCAAGACAAAAAAACTCCGTTGGCTTCAAAAAAGTACAAGCTAAAAGAATATATATTAAAGCTATGTACCTAATCTTACATTAATTTATAATTACATATCATGTATCACTTGTAAAAATATTGAAGGCAACCATGCCGTAAAACTGCTATGCAGTTTGGCATATGTATAATGTAATAAGTATCAAAAAATAAATAAATATGAAAAAAAAAACTCCGCCACTTAGTTTGGAACCTTATAGAACTTTCAGGAATTTTCTAGAACGTTCTACTTTCAGAACTTTCTATAGCGGATTTTTCTGGAAACTTCTAGACTTACTGACACAGTCGGCGGGCCCATTCTGGAACAATCTGAAGCATTTGCGGCCAACACATAACAAAACAATGTGCTAGAAAGCACATTTTCTTCACCCACTCCCACCCACGCTCAGCCACCCCCACCAAACTCGAATACTTTCGATGTGACACCATGGGCTATCTATCGTCATAACCACAAGTGGGTGGTAGTATCAGGTTGTGAAGAAAACTTGGCGGGTAGGGAAACGTTAATATAGATATAATTATATATAAATATCTATATATTAGATGATATATCATATAATATAGATATATATATATATATATTAGGCCTTACATAAGAAAGGGGCGTTTGTATGGGGGGAACTTAAAGCCGATTTTTTTATATAATAAGTTATTTAATCAAAGTATGTACCAATGCTATCTATGCACTTTTGCCATCTCATAGGTAGTTCATCGATCCCTTTACTAAAAAAACCATTCGGACGGGAATCAATAAAATCTTTGAAGGCGGTTTGGACTGCCCCATTGGAGTTGAATTTTTTTCTTTGCAAGAAGTTATCCAAATTTCGAAAAAAATGGTAATCTGTTGGGGCAAGGTCCGGAGAGTACGTGGATGTCTTAGACATTCCAATTGAAGCTCCTCTAATTTGGTAGCCGTCTGTTGTGCAGTGTGTGGTCTAGCGTTATCATGAAGCAGCAGTGGCCTAGAGCGATTAACCAGCCTCGGTTGTTTCTCGTAAATAACGCGATATTTCAAGTTTTTCATTTTGTAAACTGAGTGACGCAAAGAAAAAAACAATTGAGGAAAAAACAAATGAATTATAATTTTCAAAACACAAATACATGAGTAAATAGCTGTATAAATTTGGATTTAGAATTCCTAGCCAAAGAGAAGATATTTGAGATCAAATTTGCCAGTACGGCAAAACGCCAATTCATGTAAGGACCTAATAGGATATATAGATAGTATGAGAGGATATATAGATTATAGAGATATTATATGATATAGATATAATAGAGATAGATAGATTATATGTAGTATATTTTTCATTTATTTATGGAAGCGAGTCCCGTAATATTTATGAAGAAATAAATAAATAAAATTAAGAGAAATACACACATATCAAATAATAAAACTGAAAAATTAAATGCTGGAACCTGGATTCAGACAAAGGTCCGTGGTTCGAATAAAGGTTCCATCATTTAATTTTTCAGTTTTATTATTTGATATTTATGTGTTTCTCTTAATTTAATTTATTTATTTCTTAATAAATATTACGGGACTCGCTTCCATAAATAAATGAAAAATATAAATAACACACATATATATATATATATATATATATATATACAGCGTGTTACCAATTTCACTATCCCAGCTACTTAATAAGTCGTGAATATTTGATAGTTATATGGTTCTCTTTGAAATATTAATTCACTTTTTTATATTATTCCATTTTTATTCTTTTTTATTATTTGATATTTGTGTACCTATGTCTCTTAATTTCATTTATTTATTTCTTATTAAATATTACGGGACTCGTTTCCTTAAATCAATGAAAAAATATGAATAACATACATACTCTATTTGCAGTTTAGCAAAGAATACTTCCATTATTCGGAAATCGAAGCCGTCTAAGTTTCGTTTGATATTCTCGTAACAGTCGAGTACTTCCCAAATAAAAATGGAATAATATTAATAAGTGAATTAATAATTCAAAGAGAACCATATAAATATCAAATATTGACGACTTATTAAGTAGCTGGGATATACATACTGGTTGCTGATGAATGTATACTAACCTAAATGAATTAAGTTATTATTATATTAAAATAGATTAAAGTTACACTCACTATAAAAGTTAAAACTGTATTCTATTTGGTCAGTGAGTAAAGGTTTTATTTATTATATTTAAATTACTTATATAAGCATATTTTAAGTGAAAATCAATAAGTATTTTAGCCGGTTGAGATTTAGTTTATCAATTCAAGAAGTGGAAAGGTGTATTTTCATAAATCAATTTTATTTTTTCTGCTGGTAAGTATATTGACCTTGAATTTGATGTGAGTATAATGCGTTTTTTAATATCTCTATTTTATATTTTAAGTGATGTTCTCTTTTATATATTCAAATAATAATACACATCTATATATCTATGCATTTGCTTTGAACGCAAATGAAGTTGAAAATATTTTAACTGCGACGTAATATTGGTCAACTGTCATAAATATTCATTTCTAGGTCAGGTTATAGTATATGAGAGTATCGTCGAACTAAAAGTCTGGAACGGGACCACTGTCAAATTTATAGCAGTTTCAATGACAATTTGGAAACGAACATAATTTCACCAGTGTGTATCAGTTAAAATATTTTTTTGTTCGTAGAAATATAAACCTACTGGTAAAAATGTGCTTAGACGTGACGAGAATGTGCTTGGTTATGATTTCACAGAAACGCCATTGAAAATATATTTTCACTAGAAATATACTATCGCTGTAACATATACAATACATTACACTCAACTGAGCGAAGGTATTAATACTCGTGTTGTTGCAGGAGAAAACGAAGCTAGTCCTAGTTTCATAGCACAAATGCTAAGCTCAGTTTAAAAGTAGTATTCTACAAAAAATTATATTTATTCCTTGTACACTTTTTTATATGCCCCCCCTTTATCTCACAGATTTTTAATCTTTCTCATTCTCACTAGTCCACGACAATCTTGAGGAATAATGAAACAATCGAGTTTTTTGACGTTTTCATTTTTTTTATGTTTCACATGATATTCTTAAAAAGCGTTTGATTTCAAGAATAAACAGTATTAAAATAAGAAATGTAATTGATTTTGTAGATAAGTTAACTCACGTGGTTTTTTGTTAGATTCCGGGTAATTATTTTTAATAATTTGCTATGCGTTAGACAAAATGTAACCATTTTGTATCAAAATGGCGGTTATAAGTAATTTAAAAAATCGTTACTTCTTTAATATTGGTCCTAAAGGAAAATTAATATAATAAAAATAATAATATTCGGTCGGTGAATTTTGTAGAAGGGATGCTGGATATTTATCACCTCTCAAATATTTCCAATACCCAAAAATTGTTTTTTTCCTCAAATTGTCGATTTCACACAATTCACTATTTTCAGAAGTATAACAGTAAAGGGATTCGGGATTAATGCGTCATAAAAACATATTACAAACTATTCCTAAAGTTAAAAATACAAATAAATACGAAGAATTAAGACCAATAAATATGTTACCAAAATACGAACAAGTTCTAGAAATTGTCATAAAAAACAATTGGTTGAGTACTTAGAAACGAATAATTTGCTATGTGAAGAATAATTTTGATTCAGGAACAATAACTCTTGCGAATTGGCGATAAATATAGTAATAGATTCATGAAAAAAACAAATGGATATAAATAAATATATATTAGCGGTATTTTTAGACTTCAAACAAGCATTTGAAACAATAGAAAGGAAAATACTAATACGAAAATTAGAAAACATTGGAATTTCAAATATCGCTCTCAACCTATTCAAAGAATATCTTAGTTAAAGAAAACAAATAACAAAAATAGGTAACACAATATCCGAATCAATAGAAAATGAACTCGTAATTCTTCAAGGATCAGTATTAGGATCTTTATTATTTATTATATATATATTAATAATAATTAAATAATTAAACACTGCAAAATAAGATTATTCGCGGATGATAAATTAATCTACATATCAGACGAGAATTATACAGACGCAATAGATAAATTTAACGAATACTTGAGTCTGTTATCAGTCTGTCATATTATCGTATCATCTGGTTAAAAATAAATAAACTTAAATTTAATGTTAGCAAAACAAAATGGAACTAGGAAATGGGCAAAACTACATGGAAACAGGCGAAAAAGAACGCCAAATATAGCGAAATATGTAAAAATTGACGGTGATATCATTGAAAAGGTTAATAAAATGAAATGTTTAGATACAATTTTAGATTCAAAATTAACTTTGGCAGCAAATTTTGAAAATGTTCTAAAAAAACATCAAAAAAATTTTTTCTTGAAAGATTGAGAAAAAAATTGAATAAAAATAGTGCAGAGTTAATATACAAAACAATAATAACTCCTCACATAAACTATTGTGCTACAATCTTGAATTTGGCCAATGAAGGAAATATCAAGAAACTACAAGTGATGCAAAACAGGGCAATGAGAATCATATTAAAAAAGTAAATAAACCAGAATCGAAGAAATGAGAAAAGCACTTAATTGATGGAAATTAAAAAAATACTTATTTATAACGTTCTCATATTTGTACATAATATTTTCAATAACAAAATGCCAAAATATTTTTTGAACAAAAGTATTATAAATAGTGTTGTCCAATATGTAGGTACATACATTTAACGCCAGAAATAGGAATAGAATAAGATTACCATATAAGAAAAAAGTATATTCACAGAATTGTTTAATATACAGAGGTATAAAAATATATAAGAGATCCAAAGCATGTATGAAGCGACGGTACCTGGTCTAAATGAACCTATTTCCAGTGCATTCAGTTTACTTTCGTTTCTCTTATGGCAGCTTCAGGCTTCAGTTTCACAACTGAAAATGAAAACAATCCCAATTATAATAATATAGCTGTCTGTCTGTAACTATTTATAGTATTATTTTATATTTTTTTCTTCTTTGTAGTAAATCTTTTTTTATTTCTTTTTTTTTCCTTTCTTCGTTTCTCCTTTATATTATATTATTTATAAAAATAAATGAAAACTTTTTCCTTAGGAACCGACATGTAAAAATACAATCATTTTTGACGGGTAGCTAGTACAAAATAAAATACTTGAAACTATTTTTGGTCAACGATTACCTACAATTTACTTTCACGTGGATAAAGAGATTTCTCTTCTCAATCTGTAAGGCTACGCTGCGCTACCCCAGGAGGCCGATATTCCGCCATTACCTTCCGCAATACTCCCTAATTGATATTTGGCCGGGCTTCCCAAGATATATCAATACGGGAGACCGGCCGCGAACTTTGTGTTATTTATTTTCCTCTATTTAATGGGATAAAGTTGGACCATTAGTCGCGGACGGCCAATTTCACACAGAACTCGGTGTCTCGCTTCGGCCACGAGTACAAATGTTACCCGATATTACGTACACATACAGTCACACTACAAACGCGAACAATATTTAACGCAAACCGAAAATAATACAACTTCATATTTCAAGACCTCTTTTAATGAATTTGGCTTATACGCTTATCGATTGAGTAAAATATTGATTACCATATACGAAATAATCGCGAGTGCTAAATTCTTTACGTAACTAAGTTTGCATTACAAAAATATATCAACATAACACATCGACAATATCAACATCACCTAACATAAACGAATGTTTCATTCGTTTTCTTGGAAAATTTGATCTTGAAAACTGATACATTACACATTATTTATATATAATAGTTAGAAATTTCTTAATTCGAATATGATTCTAGATTTGACATCACATTTTTATTATATCCTTACGTAATTCATATGAAATTTAATTTGAAATCGTATTTTTTGCAATTACTAATAACCTTTATATAAATATTATGAATGATCAAGTTTTGTTAGCATACCCGACAATTTGGAGCTCAAAATCATTGGTGTAACCAAGAATTCTTCACTTAATTTATTTTACTTTCCGAATCCCTTTAGTTCAATGAAAATTCAGAAAAAATTAAGATTATTAAGAATGTCCTACGACAGCAGTGTTACGTTAATCTGATTATTGCGATATTCTTTTTTTAAATTGGCGCTAATTTAAACATTGTACAATACACACGTTGAGTTATTTTTTCACTATTATAGTTTCGAGAAGAGCAGTCTCTCTCGCTGTCATTTATTGACATTCATTTTTTTATTTATTCAACAAAAAAAAAATATTTGAAGAAAACTCGTGTAATGAGTAACATTACGTTCCCTAATAGTTTACTATACCTCTCCACATTTACATTAACGACAAAAAATTCAAATAGATTGACGATATACTGTACGTACAATACGATTTATGTAAATCGGCTAATAATCAAAAATGATTATTGGAAGGACTGCTTCTTTTTTAATTTAAGTGTAAATAAAAATAATAATTTTGCACCGCAATGTAAAATTGCCATGTCAATTAATGCTGTTACAATAAAAAACAATCGACTTTCAAAATTATTCCAAAGTAAATGTGAAACATTTTAATCTTCTTTTTTAATATGCGTCCAGTGTTGAATATAAAACCACGCATTTTTTCCGTTTTCTATATTTTGTGCTTTTCATCTAATTTTGTTCAATAACTTGCCTGGTGTTTACTGACGATGAGCAAAAAATTAAAATGCAATCGTAGTTTAAAAATTAAAATGTAAATTAAAATGCAAAAATCAAAATGTAAAATGTAAGTGTTAAAGAATATTAAGAGAAAATTGTTTGTTTTTGAACATTAATTATATGAGGCGATATAATTAATGTTAGTACTGATTTTCTCCATGGTTAGCCAGTAAAGCCTTACTTTGCTCCACCTATAATAATCTGAAAGAACGTTTAAAAATCTTGGAATAATATCAATTCAATGTACAGAAATATATAGCCATTTTTATATAACCATATATAACCATTTTTGACCGCTTTTATGAGAAATGAGAAACTGTCAGCAATTGAGAAAATACGAAGATTAGATAATGTCGGTTGATGTACTATTTCTTCATGCATATAAGTCAAAGACATTAATTCACAACATATCGATGGTTAGTGCTTACATATTTACACATGAACTGAATTATCAATTCGATCCATCAGAATTTATAAAAACTCTTCATTTCATAGAGAAAAGTATAAAAATAGGCAACAGCGAAACATTAAATGAAGTATAAATTTTTAAATGTCTATACAATGCCTTCTTCATTTTTTAAACTTAATATAATGTTTCTAGATACATTTTATTTTTTTACATTTTATCCTTTTTCACTATCATAATATAATGCTACTAATGACTGCATTAACAAGTATCTGATAGTGTCCCCCACCGTTAAACATGAGAATTAAATTATTATCTGTCAAAGGTGGATAAGCGTTAATATTTTCATTCTGTTATGCAAATATATAATATGTAATTAACACCGTTATGTACAATGTATTTAAATAAATTGAATAAAAAAATATTGAAAGATGATTAATGATGAAATTTTCTCCAGGTAAAGCGTCCCATGACAGACACACATCTGATGATAATAAATTATGCAACACATTATTAAGAAAAATTTGTAAATATTTAAAAATAATTTTTATTTTATAAATTTTTTCCTTAATTATTTTATTTGTAGAAAAAAGCACTTGAAGACATCAATTGTTCGCCAGAGAGATTGAATACTACGGCTGAATAGCTCAGAAATCTGTAGGTATATAGAAGATTCATTTTTACTTCCTTTCTTTTAATTCGTGGCGTCTGCTTGTCTGACGAAAAAACTTTGGATCGATTTGTAACCCTTTTCCCGTGATCCAATCGAGCTGAACCTTTGCAAGTAGACTCGTGGTGACGATCAAGAAGATCTATCAAATTTTCGTTAAAAATAATAATAATTATAGTATAATTGTGGATTTTTCAAATTTTTAATGGTTTTTTCACACAAATCAGTAAGTTGTATGGAGATTCCGATGCATATGGTAGATACGAAACCCGAAAATGAGAAAGGGAGTATTTTAAATATAAAATATAAAAACTTGGTTTATAATTGTAATTTATTTTTTCCTATTTTCTAAGCTAGGGCATTTATAAAATTTATTACAGGGGAGTTCAACCATGAGCCCAAACAATATTTATAATGTAAGTTGTAATGGATTATTTTAAAAAGTTGATGGTAGTTTGATATTAATGTTGGGATATTTCTCCCCTTATTTGTTGTTAACAGAACGAACAATCAAATGTATTTCAAACAGTTATTCTGTTAAATTTTTAGAAATCAGTTCTTTTAAGGAAATACTATGCCCGGAAAAGTGACAAAGATCGTTTTATTATATCAATATTATGACAGAAAATATATGTATATAATTATGTGTGTGTGGTTATGTACATAACACACAAATTTATTATTTACATACATATTAAATTATGTCAGATACTAGCACATATACGATACTATAGTTACTACTTGTTAATTGCTTTAAAAAACTAGTTTAGATGACTGTTTATTTTAAATCACATCGCTGCTCTTAAAAACATTATATCTTTTCTTAAATTCTCTTTACATGCACAATTATGTTTAAAACTATATATTTAATACTTTTTAGTGCCCTTCACTGTTATATGAATGATTTTCTGACAGCATTCAGTAGATAAATGAAAGAATGACGTTGTTTCCTTTCATAAAATAATTCAATATTTTACGGCTACTTTAATGTTATCTCTAATGATATATGGACTTCACGTGGAACTGTAATGTTCCTGTATTTAGTGAAACCAGACAAAATGAATAAGCTATTGTCCTTATTTGTGTCCTAACGGTAATATAGTATCATTTACATAGAAAGTGTGGGGTGGGTCGTATCTAACTGTAAATATCTGTGCACGGGATTTGAGGGCAGGTACCGGGGATTTAGCTGAAATTTTATCAAAGAGAAATGTTTGGTCTTGAGAATTTCCCTCAGTGTTCTCTTACTGCGTATAATAAAGTGTTTACTTCATTATTTGAATTTGTTTGTCTTTTAAAATATTCAGGTCCCGGAATTTTTAGGTAAATTTGAGATATTTCGTAAAACATTCAGTCGCACTGGACTATTTATTATTAAGCTAAAATACTTGGAAATTAATAAATCGGCTATACGATGTATTTTTAAATATGTATGAAATAAAAAATACGCCTTTCCTGAATGAATATATAAAAATTGCGATCTTAGTATTCCAGCGGCCATGACTCGGGGGTTGCAAATTCGATAATTGGTGTGGACATAATACATCTGAAAAGTGATTTTCTTAAACCTGGGTACGTGGTAGCGATAAAAAAGGTATTTACGAATCGCCAATAAATTAGATTCAGAATAAATTACAATCTGTAACAGTTCTCAAATACTGTCGCTAATTACGAGATCGACATTTCCATAAAGGGCCAGATCGAATTATTCCGATCCGTGACTCGCTGAACCCAAATTAGCAATAAAAAATAACGACTCTCTCTCGCAGACGCCCTGCCACCCCCGACCCACCCCGGGTAGTTTCTCTTGTCACCTGCGGTTAAATTATAGCAACAATAACAGGGAGTCGTTCGGGCCCCGGCTCGGCAAGTTGCGCGGCGACTCTGGGGAACTTCGGGCGGATGCCGCGCGGCGCCCGACCCGCGCTCATGTTTCGGCCGGGGAAACGGAAGGGACGCCGAGAAGGCTTTGATAGCGACGCCGGAAATTCTTGCCGGGGCGCCGATGATTTGTGAGGTCAGCTGCGCAACATGACGGCGTCGATTTCACTCTCCGCTGGGTACTTCGATTGATTCGGCCGCGTGACATCCGGTGAATATATATATATATATTTTAAATATTACACATACTTTTAAAAATACTGTAAATAGTTCACAGTCAATTTTTTTTTATGTAATATGTATTTTTTTAGCTGTTAATCGTGGTGTTGTGGAATTACGTTTAAATGATTCACATAAAAAACGTTTTTAAACTTTTTTTTTGTATATTGTTTCAGTCTTCCATATCTTAAGACAGGTAGGTATCCTATTCTCTAAGCTAGGGCATTTATAAAATTTATTATAGGGGAGTTCAACCATGAGCCCAAACAATATTTATAATGTAAGTTGTAATGGATTATTTTAAAAAGTTGATGGTAGTTTGATGTTGGGATATTTCTCCCCTTATTTGTTGTTACATATTGTTACAGGTATTTATTACAATCTAGTAGTTATTGAAACATTTAAAGGTATTTAATTAAGGGTAAATTAAGTATTGTACTTGTCTAATTTTTATGACCATAATTTTGTAAATAACATGTGTTTCCCATGATATCTAGATTTCATTCCATGAAAATAATACTACTACATAAACATTATACTGACTTACTGTTAGACTGCCACGTAACAAAATTGTATGAAAATTCTAGCTTAAGAGAATAATGTATAATGCCAGTCTGAAGGTTGCCGTGATAGCTATCGTCAAAAAATAATAAATAATGGAAACATTTTTTTAGTTAGTGTCCCTACTTATTATCGTTATTTAGTAGTTGTTTTCAAATACATCTATTTGTGTTGTGTATCTAATATATGTCCTATATTGTTTGGTTTTGTTTTATGCATTTTTTCTCTTTATTTATCAAATAAAATGTTTGACATTGTGTGGACAACAAATGGCATTTTGAAATATTATAATGCAACATTTTGTAAATAAAAATAGATAATAAAATGTTAACCTGGCGTCGATTGCAAAGTATCGATATGGGAGCTATTTCTCACAGAACGGTCATTTGTAAGCGAAAGATTGCTAAGTTCTATGGATTTTTAAATATTATGCCGTGTGTTTTCGAAGTTGTAAGCATACGTTTTGGATCCCATTAAAGGGTCCATCACCAGAGCCTATGTTTTATTTTTAGTTCTGATGATGTAGTTAAGTTTTGTTTTACTATACTCTATCGAAATTTGGTAGTATTTTCAATCAAATATTTACTTCCCATTCGTATCTGTGAAACTACCCGAGATCAGGCTCACCCGGCGTCTCCCATATTTGACGACGTACTTTGTGTTTACTTCCCGGCGAGATTACGTGCATTTCCGTATTTTCCGCGCATTTCCTTCACCTGACGTCCGCCCACCTGAAAACAACACTTTGCCGGGAAATTTATTTAAATTACGCTAAAGAAGAAAAAGAGCTTCATAAAGTTGAATTTATTTGGAAACAAACAACTGCCTTCTTAAATGTGAAAAGTGCTGAGATAAATTAAAAATAAAAGCCCGTTTCCCGGAGAGTGGTAAATTCGTTATGACCGTAAAAATGTGAAGGTTTATAGGGTTACGGCGCGTGGTCATTTGGTGAACGTCTTTGGGGAGGGAAAATGGAAAATAAACATTTACGATTTCCCCCGGAGTTGCGAGCAGCTTCAGGTAATCGACTAAATTAACCTTTTGCTCTTAACCTGAATACTGAACACATTTGTTTCAAAATGCATGAGACAAAATGTGTTGGTTCCTTCCTACAATCGGTTTTGACAAGTCTTCCGATTTTTTCGGATAAATTGTCAAATATATGTTATGTTATGTTTATGTCAATTTATATAGCGCCATTTTTGCTAAGAGACGCTTCAAGGGCGCTTTACAGGTGCGACATCCACTTAATTATGGATATTAACAGTGGGCATTTTTATATAATGCGAGGATTACTCGGTGATTTGTTGAACAGCTATGATACAGAACGTGGAACGAAAGTGTGACGGACTTTCGTTTGAAAGTACGAAGCTTCCGGTAATTTAATTCGGCAAAAAAATATTCATGTCATAATTTTTTTTTGTTGATTCGAAACGGAATGGAAAATATTATAATACTCACTCAATGATGGTATAATATTGATGAATTTGGCGTTAATATCATGATGATCATTAATATAAATAGAAAACATAATCTTTATTGTCTTTACTATAATTTATTTATATTTCACTATTGAAAAGTGAAGTTTTAATCTGACTACATTTTTTTAATTGTTTGAGCAACTTTGTATATTGACATTTATAAAAGTAATTTTATTATTTGCTTTAATCTACTTATATTTGATTAATTAAACCTACTTGTTTCGGAAAAACCTTTCCATCGTCATGTCATTTCGAAACATGTAGATGTAATAAATCAAATATAATCATGTAGATTAAATCAAATAATAAAATTAATTTTTGACTACATTTAAATATACATTCTCCATCTCATTTATTAGTAGATTATTATTATAGAACTTTTTGAGCTTTGCAACTCTTTTACAGAAAGATCTTTATTTAAATATTTAAATATCTCTTACCGTTAAGGCAGCGTTCGTAAAAAAACGCTTTGCTCGACCATTTTTTTGTCGACTTTATTTGTAAAATACGTCACCAAGAAAAGCCATTTTATTTTAACGGGATATTATGTAACCTATAACCAAACTGAAAGTCCTTTCTAAATATTGGTGAAAGAATTTTTGAAATCGTATTCGATAGTTTCGAAGATTACCTTTGTAATGAACCAGGTAGATAGTGGGTCCTCTAGTTAGAGGGTGCATAGGGTCTTGAAACATTTATAATTTAGTATAGCTCCTGGTCCGGCACCAGAGTTAGACATCCCATGGGGTGTGTGTTGAATATATAAGGCGAAGCAAATCTATAATACAAATCATTCCATTGCAAATAAATGTAAATCATATTCTTTTCACGGCTAACGATGTAAGATGACCCTAATGTGGGTCCTACTAAATAATGAAGGTTAGTAAGTAGCAAACCGTCGCGTTCAAAATACAATATATTGTATTATCAAATATTTCATTATTCTTATATGTGAGCGCGCGCGATTGAGCGACAGGATGCAACCGGTCGACTTCAACCATATGATGTAGCGATACAGTTGTTAAAAATTAAATATTCAATACAGAAATATTACTACTACTAAAATTCAACTTTTCATATGAAATAATGTTCTATACTATCAGAAATTGTTCTATACGATAAATTAACTAAAAATACGTATTAACTGAAAATAATTATTCTGTGAAAATTGCGCTTTTGAATGCAATATTAACTAAAAATATTAACTAAAAATATTTCTAACATCTTGGGTTCACAGACGAAATTGACAATACCTACTGCCCTTTGCATTTACTAAGTATATTACCTAAATAGCCACAGCTATACCATCCTGTCCGTCAGGGACGAAAAATAAAACACAGTTATATTCCTAAAAGTGCTACCTCTTACGCGACAAAAATACCTATTGCAGTCGGGCTATGAATATGAACTATTTCCGCCTCATAATGGCGCCTGGAACCAATACTAAAAACCTCACTAGAAATAATAAATGCGACTAAATCTCGATAAATACAATATATACTATTCGTAATACGTCGTTGAATTGGCACATGATTCGTCTAATGGATGAAGGACCCCGTTGTGTATCGTAATAACTTAAAATTCTTTTATAGGAGCAGTGTGGAAACAATTGCATAATATTACGTAATAAAAACATCTAACGAACCTAATAATCGATACATTTATGTTACAATAAAATACATACACTAGAAAGAATTCGTATATTAGAAATAAAACATTTTCGATTGGAGACAAACCAGTAAAATCGTTCGAACGGCGCAAAGGGAAAAATTCACACATATTAAATAACACTGAAATTAATAATTTTAAAAACTTTATATTAACATATTCTTACCTTGAATGGTGTCGTCTTAGACGTGTATGAACCTGTTCATATTAATTCCTGGGGAAAATAATACATATATTTGCTATCTACGAAATAAGACATTTTTGAAATGAAACTTCTTTATAAATAAGTAGATAAGGTCTCGGGGATGGTTTGTTCGAAAGGATTCTACAACAGCCCGTGAGTTTATATGAAATAATAGTTTCTTTGAATGCTAAATTTTGGTTTTTTAAACCCTCAGCATCTCTGCTGAGAGGGGTTGAGGCTCCGCGCCCGCCTAAACCCGGTGGCCGACTTCCTAAGTGACTAAACGGCCCCCCTTGTTCCTCCGGAACTTACTGCATCCCGAGACTCTATCTCTTCTTTACGAGATGTGATCCCGTGACGCCCTTCTTTTAGGCTTATAATTGAGAAGGCCGTACTCTTTTGGTACGAGTTTCTGATGATGTGTGTTGTCTTGAGGCGCCTTTCTTTTAGGCCGGTGTTTGAAGAATCATGTACTCTTTTGGTACGAATTGATGACGACATTAGCCTCCTTTGCGGGCATAGTCAGCGATGTTACAAATTATTGTGCAATCTCATTATGCCTTTTCAGAGCGGCGTCCCACGATTCTGCATCTTGCAACATTTACTTGGACAAATGTTAGAGTGTTAGTAACATATTTATAATATCCCAGCTATTCCATATGAGTGAATGATTTTTATATTTATTCTGGCCCTGTCTTTCTTACAGAGGACGAAATAGAAGTTAACGTTTTCTATCAAGGTTTTACAGCATTCAAGCATGGAAATCCTTCCAAAGACAAAGGGAACCTTTTTGTTGGTTTAAGTAGTTTGCGCCAGATGAGGTGAGGTGGTCGGTTTATTGACGACCCCGAGCAACAAGGAGGACCCCGCCTTTAAGGGGCCCTGCAGGGGCTTGTGCGGGTTCCACGCCCAAGTGCCGGCAATCATCCACCCCTCAGCCAGCTAGGCTAACACAAACCAGATATCCCCAATCTTTAGTTAGACTTCCCCATTCTGTCCTTTACTCGTCATTCTGAAGCTACTTGTTAAGCTAGTTGTACCGAGGTACTCAAATCATAAAGAGTTAACTGAAGACCGGATTGCGCAATACTTTGCAATACAGTAATTATTATAATGCTACTAAGTAATTCATATAGAAATCCGTGTATTCAAATTTTAGCATAAACGGTATGAAATTCGCTTTGCATAAAAATACACCCGTTTGGAACGGAATCCTTGTACAATTTGAACCAATATCACACAAGCAATCGTGATATTTAATTACACATAATTATTCCGAACTCAAATATTCCCAAAATAAATACATTTCGATAGTGAAAATAATTAACCGTAATAGATAATATGAATATGATCCTAAGAGTTAGTTGTAGACCGAGTGTAATGATTGCGCAATACCTACGCAATACAGTAATTATTATAATGCTACTAAGTAATTCATATAGAAATCCGTGTATTCAAATTTTAGCATAAACGGTATGAAATTCGCTTTGCATAAAAATACACCCGTTTGGAACGGAATTCTTGTACGATTTGAACCAATATCACACAAGCAATCGTGATATTTAATTACACATAATTATTCCGAACTCAAATATTCCCAAAATAAATACATTTCGATAGTGAAAATAATTAACCGTAATAGATAATATAAATATGTTCCTTAGCTGTTACACAGTGGCGGTATGATCCTCTCTGGTACTGATGATTGGTAGATTCCTCCATACGTCCGGGCAGCAACTCCATCCGCAAATGATGTTCTGGAACTCAGGGCTCCGTCGGTAGTCTGTTGGGCAGCGCTCCCGCTCGCAAGTCTGGTCTCGAACTGAAGGGGCTGAGTATATCGTGTTCGCTCCTTTTATACTCTCGATTGCACCATATCTTCGAAATCCACGCTAGTGCAGTGACTCATCCTATGAGCGATGACCTCACCGCCGGCGCTCGCCATTGGCCGGATTCAGCCATCAGGACGGTCGCCTCCGGCTCAACCCGTCGAAAGGTAACGCGTGCCTGTGATTGGTCCGTTTCGTTAAAATAAGAGTAAAGCACTCGCTACACGCGAGACCTGCTGTTCCGTTTCATAAATAATAAAGGCTCGTTCGCACCCACTCACAAGGTCGAGTCTATTAGGATTGGCAAACAATATTAATTTAACACAGAACCATATCCATGGTATAATAAAGATCTAAGAAATATTACTTGTATAGCTGAATATTCAATATTTTGTTAGCCTCTTGTAATACATAGAATCTTAAGAAGAAATATATCAGGCTTTTACTTTTAACCGATTCCAAACAGAAGAAATATATTTTTGATGTCCATACTTGACTTTTTTTGAATATTATTATTTTAAGATTTTCTAAATTTATTAAATCTATCTCTATGTCGACCATCACACACTTTATCCTCGCGATAAACTGTGGCCACCTAATTTGACTCAGAGTGCCATTCCGAATTATTCTGAAAGTCCAGCAGAGAGAGAAAACACATTTCGCAAGGCAATATATTTAGGGAACGACTGTGGTAGTTAATACGCTTAGTTATTATTCACCATTCGCTCGTCAAACATTCACCCGAGTAATATTGTACACTAGGCGCGGTGACAAGCAGCCATCGTGGGAAACTTTCAACCAATTTAGCAGCCGTAATATTTTATTGCGAATATACCCTCCGAAAATTTAAACAAGATTTGGGACATATTTTTTGGAAATTAAATATTCAATATAACTTTCTTGCTATTACGATAGATTATTAACGTAAATTAAATCACGGATTACGAAATGGAACCGAATAAGAAACTCGATGATCCGAGACGATTAAACATTGAAAATCACAACTGAGGTGGCTTGGGCACGTAATAAGAATGTCTGATGACCGAATTCCTAGGAAAATAATGAGTGCAATTCCCGAGGGAAGACGTCCAGTGGGCCGCCTCAGACACAGTTAGACGAGGCAACTCCAGAAACTGGAAAGGAAAGGTGTGAGGAAAGGATGGGAATACAATGGATGGAGGCCACACAATCAGCGCAAGACAGGGACGAATGGAGGCGCCTTGTCGATGCAATGGGTCCCCGTCCCGAATAGGAAAAGGGATAAAGATGAGATGAGAATAAATTCACAATAAAAAAAATCTAAATAAATCTGCACCCGCCACGCGCATCATGTAAACATTAAATATAAAAGCGCTCAAAATTATATTTTGAACGCGTCATCGAGCTGGATTTCCTGTAATTATTTTTGTATTTATGTGACCAATTTTTTTAAAATATTCGGAATTCTTAATAACCTACCCCGGTTATCTTTATATGGAAAGTACATGCCTACGCAATACCTGCATTTTGAACGATTATTAAAGTATTTTAATTTGATTTTTATTTTGTAAAATTAAATTTCAAAATTACGAAAACATATTTTCCACGCGCACAAATAACTGGATACATGTAAAAATTATCCTACGCGCCTACATGAATTAGAATTTATGTCTTCCTTGTTATTTCATGTTCAAGCAGCTGGAAAGTACTTACTCTACACGAATGAAAAATCAGTGTCTTCTTTGAATTTTGAACGTGTTTTTGTGTTTGGGTTATAACCCAACCGTAGCTCGTAGCCATTCCATAATGGATATTTATTTTTCCACCTTATTACATTCCTGTTATGTTTCAAAACATTGATGATTAAAATTCTAACCTGGAGCCAAAGTAAGACTCCGAACCCACCCTTTTCGAGTTGTGCTACTAATTACGTGTCTAGGTTCATATTTTAGATGTGAAAATTTAATGAAATTCTGAATTGAAATAAATATTTTAAAATATTAAATGGGCATTTTTATAATATTTATTTTCATCTTCTCTTCTCGAAAACAGCATTGAAAAATATTTATTAAATTCGTAGAATCGTAACATATTCCACGCGATACTTGGTTTGGCCAATGTTGGATGGGGAAAAATAGACACAATGTTGTGGCTGGATTGGACTTCAGTGAGATGAAGATCCACCAATACTTGACCCATATTAATTATTTTTCCGATTTATTTCCCACTATGTCTACCTTATCTTATTTACGCCTAGCGACATCTATTGTCGTGTATGGACTCTACGGCATTAAATTAATTAATTAACCTGTTAATCGTGTTCCGTTGAAGAGAATGCATCTACGAGTATTGTTATAATTCGGGTTTGGACCACCGCTCACGCAGTATCATATTATAAACCCGCACCGACATTTTCATCACACTCGAATAATCGCAACCTTGTTAACTGATTTCATTTCTGCGTTGTTATTAATTGATCGGCGATCGACGGGAGTGTTGTGTCTGCAGGATTTATTTATTTATTTATTTAACGCCCTTATGGGCTTTTATAAAAATACGGAATATAAATTTAAAAAGAAATATCATAAGACAGGTAAAATAATAATACAGATAAAAGGTACATATAATAATAGTTGATAGCATTGGAGAAGGATTGGTACAGAAGAGGCATTCCCGTATACCTACCCGCATCCGGTCATCACTGAAGGGGTTTTCCGAAGCAGGATTCTCCTACAATTTGATATGAATGAATTTACATACGTTTGATATTATGTCGCTTGTTTGTATATTATCTCATTTGTTAATAATATTTACGAATTAAACATATGTAATGTAAATGTTACACTAAAAATAAATAAATTGAAAAAAAAAGTGAAAAAAATCTCAAGGTAGGATTTTGATTTTATTTGAGGTCTGGTTCACCCCCCGATTCATTGTTTTCAGCCTTTATCTCGTATTGGACTACATTCATCTTGCCTTGACTTGAATCCCCGCAAAGAATGCCTTT
>JADDOH010004590.1:0-31542 GCA_016648135.1 Agrypnia vestita
TACTATCTCAGAATCGATACCATATTTATTTTGAAAGTAGTCGGGCGTCATGAAATACATCTACAAATACACTGTCCCATTGCTCAGTCTGTGTAGTCTCGTCAGACTGATTGTATGCGGTTGTTTGTTCTGGTATTATGGTAATAGAATATATAAAACTATAAAACACTTAAAAAGCCGCTTTATGGTAAAACTGAATAGGTTGCTAAATAATAAACCTAAAGGAAGTCGATGAAAAGGTAAACTCAAAAGCCTGCTCAGGAATAAATCTGAACTAAGACAATAAAATGATGAACCAAAAATGGAAATTTCAAAGGGTTAAATAATTATACTTATATCGTCACACCACATGATGATGATATAAGTATTTTACCTGCATATAACAACAGTGTTGATTACCTATTTCCAAATATTTCTGGTGAAGGGTATCGTACTCGTCCCAGACGATGCTCTTGTACCGGTTCCTCTCCCTGGATATGGGAAGAACAGACTCCTGGCGGTGGTACTCGTTAGGATTCCTGTAACAATTGAGAAAATACTGGACATTAACCACCATTTTGTCGGTCTTCAATGTAAATTTATTGAAGAGATGGAATTAAAACGAGCCAATCAACCCAATTCCATTCTTGGCTTCGAAACATCCGAGAGTGGACCGGGATAAGAAGCGTGGAAGAGCTGTTCCGCACTACCCTGGACAGGGAAACTTTCTCCCAGATGATCGCCGACGTCGGGGGGACCCGAGAGGGCACATGAAGAAGAAGAAAAAGAATCAACCCAATAATAACTTTTAGTGGCAATAATTGAGTAGCTTTTTGGTCTGGTGGTTAAAACTCTATCCTGGTGATGCAATGTTTGGTGGTTTGATCCCCATTTTAGAAGAACAAAAGGTAAGTCCTATTTTCATAGCATAATTGCTTAGTTATATTTGAAAATAGTAATAATATTGTTATGACAAGTATTGGGTGCCCACATATCTATGTTAAAAAGGCACTAAAAACCATAATTAAACACTTAAATTTAAAAATTTATGGTGGTGATAATGATGATGACGATTACGATCATAATGGTTGATGGCTATGACGATGATAATTATGACAATGATGATGATGACTACGATGTAGATGGTGATAATGATAACGGGTATTGAAATAAGATAATATATAATATATGGTTGTTGTGTATTTGACTAAATGATTGATGATTTTCCTTCACAAAATTATTAATTAAATATAATAACATTTCGTTGTCTGTCTGAAAAACCGTCTGTCTGTTGGTTAATAAAACCTAATTATTGCGCATCTCACGGTCTTGTTATTTTTATATTATTATTTTAATATTTTTAGTTTTAGGTTTAAGCCAATAAGGTCAATTGAAAAAACAAATGATTTTCTATTCATTAATTCAGCTTCAAAATTATGCAATTATTATGTCCCGCGATTAATCACGGGCTTAGGGCTAGTACCTACATTATATTATATATCAATTGTAGCCTATTTTTATTAATGATAAAACCTACTAAATTTAATTATGTTTTATTGTAGAAATAATATAATAATGTAATAAAAGGTACAATAGAAGTTCTCAAATTAGAACCATATAATTTTTTCATTAAAAATATATGAAGGTACTCTGATTAATAGAGAGTTTTAAAAGGAATACCAAACAAATGCATAATTTTTTTAGGCTAAATTTTACGGTCTCTTACAATAATTAATATTTCTGTCAATCAAAATCATTAAAGATGAGTTACACGCAATAATTAATACAAATATCAGATTTCAAATGTTTTTTTTCCGAACATAATACGTGACAACTTAATAAAATAAAATTAGAATTTCTTATGTAATGTCCGTTGACTGTAGGGACAAGAAGGCTCTAGAGTGGAGGTTTTGCACTAAGAGGCATACAAAACGTTGGCCATCCTCAAACTCGATGGGGGTGATGATATCAGAAGAGTGGCAGGAAATTGATTGATGTGATCAACTGTAGATAGGGAATTGGCGATATTTGGGTGGCGGTCTACATCCAGAGGTAGAGAAACACAAGATACAGTAATGGTGATGGTAATGATGGACAGTGATATTGATGATTATAATAATTATGAAGTTAATAAGAATGATGATCTCATTTAATCTTAAAAGCCTCAACTTTACGAATTAAATATTGGTTTCGTGTTCATGCCTCTATCCTATATAAGAAAATGGCAAAAATATATCAATGTTACGAATCATACGCATTTTAGTTGCAGGTTTAGGTCACGGTTAGAAAATAAGGTCTCATTCTGAGAAACGAACTTGTTGCGATCTCTATTCGAGTTCTTATTTCTTGCGATGGATCCCATTTCACGTATTTGTATTGCGAGAACCTTTTATTGGTTTATTGATGATAATTATATTTGGTGTCGGAAGCTATTTTTTTACACTATGCTGGTCGAGAACCCTCGCGTTTCTAGCCTGTAGCGGCCATTCAGAGCTTCGATGCGACTAACTACACTCCGGTGTAACTTAAATTAGTTAAAATAAAAACCCATTTTAGAAATTTAGAAATAATTCATTTATTCATAAGTTAAGCAATACAAAATATGAGTAAATATTTAAGAATTAAATAAAAAAAATACAACAAAATTTCATTAAAATTTTATTCAGTATTGTCTAATGAAATATGTGACTTGTAGTGTAGGAATCTAAGAAAGTCCTGTCAATTCTAAATTTTTATTTATTACGCCCTTTTAGGATATTATACGAAATTAATACAGTACGTTATTAGAATAGAGTAAATTCGCATTGCACCTGATCTTTTGATCTTGCATCAAAATACCAACTCTTAGAAATAAAATATATTTTTTTAACCAAACTTAGATACAACCCAAGATGAAAAAGTTACCTCAATTATGATCAGTTAACTCGAATATTATACTCCTTTACTTGACCTTTCTGTTCCTCTATTTAGATATCATCAACATGGCTAACAGCGCTCACGAGCACACAACTAACACTTGACTATAGTATTCATATTATTTAAAATTAGAAGAATACCTCTCCGCTCTGAAACAGAAGCAATCTCCTGATTATAAAAAACAAAGATTCACAGAAAATGTCACTCTGGAGAGACATTAACATTAAACATGTTATCTAATGTTGCTTTGAAAGAGATTACTGCATTTTAAACTAACCTGGACGATAAAGTTACATAAACAGAACAGTACCAACTGTACTTAAATTCCCTGTTGCTTAACACAGGAAGCTTTTAAAATGAAACAAGTAAGAACTATAAACATGATTTGACATCAATGATGTCGCTGCGTACAAATCTGCGCATTACCTCGTATACATAGTAAATATAATTAGTTTTATCTTTGTAGTTCTAAAGTGTGAAATGTTACATTAATTCATATATATTATTTAGAATGATTCCTTGTGAAAACTCAATTTTAAAATCAATGATCGCTTGACCATTTCAGATATAAATGTTTATTTTTTAACCATAAGCTAAAATCAATTTTTATATGTCACCATCTTGGATCTAGTCTCAATTTTCCTTGCAGCCTCGGGTAAAAATAGGCTATGCAAAGGTTCTGAAAAAAATATTGCTCTCCTCCCACAAAAGATATAAGGTTTAAGTTTTCACTTACACATATGTATGTAAAATATACAATTATGTTACCGATAATTAATTTTTACGGAATGACTTTCTAGTTTACTTATTGCATGAATAATGCCAAAAGCGCGTTGTAAAATAAACATTGATAAGTGATTGCCGAAGTTTCTTTCGCTCTCCTGTAAATTTCGAAATAATCGCTAATGTCGTTTTGGCTTTCTACCCTCGATATTATTCGAGTCTTTTAAATCAACATAGTTGATTTAAAACAAAGCTGATATGATTCGAAAGTTTGTACCTACATTATGTATATTTATTTTAATAATAAAAATTCATTACAAAATTAATACAAAAACCTACTTAATGTCGATAAGTTTACCCACTTTGAATTAAAAATTAAAAACTTAATTAAAAAAAAATTACCTAACTTAAAAAAATTAATTAGAAAAAAAATCTTAAATATAATAATATTATTATGCACAACCCATTTCCTGAATTTGAATTAAAATCTGCTTGATATGCTCAGATAAATATCTTGATGGATTATTGATTATAATCAATAATCTCTCAAGCGACTTACAGGTATGTCAAGATTGTGTTAATCGAACTTGACAAGGGATGTTCAGCCCTTAAATGAAATAATTGGTAAGGTAAGGCCAAAGATAAATTTATGTACAAATAGGCACATCCTACAGACACTTCGTTGGAAATTATATAAATATCGATAGCCCACACTATATTTAAATAATATATATTATTTGCGCCATACTTTATCGTTTTCAATATTAAATTAAACATATATTATTTCTGTTTACGTTTTGCCCTCTGCCGAAAATAACGAAACTGATTTCAAATAAAAAAATATTTTTAGAATTATTAAAATTTATTAAAATTTAATTTATTTAAATTTCAGTAATAATAATATTCATTAAATTTAATTCATTTTAAATTTCATTAATAATAATTATTAAAATTTAATTTATTTAAAATTTCGCTAAAAATAAAAAAATAAAAAATACATATATATATATAAAAAAAAATAGAATTGATTTTTATTTAATTATTTTTATTTTACATTCCGAAGAGTAGTTTATAAATATTTATCCCTGTTCTTTGTATAAATTTGCATACATAAGCACATTTACCTATCCCATTTTTTTATAAATATATACGATCAAAAGACGGCATTCGACAAACATGAGTGGGTACGAATCACATACAACTCGAACGCATTGCTATTCTCTTCTCGAATGCGGTGCGAATGACTGAGCGCACGTAATAACTTTTTAATCAAAATGGGTAATCTAAATACACCCAATTTTAACCTTGCGATTATTTCATTCCTGATTACCTGAGCGCCTCACTTAATTGCTTGCCAACCTAACACAACACACACTAACACCGCGACATTTCTCAGAACACCGAAGAAGCCGGACGGTAGAGGCGAACTTCTTTATCGAACTTTTATAAATTACCACACCGTACGCCACAAATCCTCTCTCAAGTTCATTTATAAGCTGAAAAACCACGGTGACATTCGCATCGCTTCTTGACATAGATTCATGCCGTACAAACTGAGTCAATGTTCCAGCTGCGTTTTCGTAAATAGTCAAGTCGACCGTTGCCTGTCATAAGAGGCTCCCAAGGAATTAATATCTGAAGTGGTTAGACAATGCTGTAAGTCTATTGGCAAGCAGCAAATAGTATCATCGTATACAGCTGGCTGTCTGATTATAACTAAAACTGTAAGTAGGGAATCGTATCCCTGAATGGACTGTAATCATAGGGTTTTATATTTATTTATTTATCGCAACTCGGCAGAAAAGAATGCAGAGATCTGACTTACCTGAATATCTATAGCACTTTCATTGACGCATTAAGGAAAGAGAGTTTCAATCACTTCTTCGCCGGCTTCTTTGTTCGTTTCGTCGGTACGCACGGCGTTAGAGAGAATCTTATAATATATATTGATTTATTTGCAGTTTTTCTTTTGATCTCTATGGTTTGCTTTTAATTGGTCTTAAATTTCTCTTTTTTATATAGTTAGTTGAGAAAATTTCAACCTAGAGATGATTGAGTAGGACCGATATGGAAGTATTTACTCTTAGAACGGTGGGTACCATTTACTGACGGCTGGTAGTCAAATTTGTTATCTTCGGCGTCACTTTTCGTATTGCCGCGCCATCTTTTCTTCTCTTCAATGCGGCCGCCTCTCCAGCCGCTCACTGCTTTACAGACTCCCATGATGTGATGAGTACGTGTTGATCTAACATCAGTATGTTGGTCCATCATTAACGCTTACTCATTGCATTGATAATGGACTCTGCAATGGGATCCAAAACGTCGGCAAGAGAGGTCAGATATACAAGGCAGAGTATGTATATAGTGCCAGAAAACTACACACAGAAAAAACCTACTGGTTTTTAGTATATACTGAGAAAAATACGTGTCCATTGATGTTTAAATATCCTTAAACTAGTTTTATATACATGTAGGTATTCTGTATTTTGTGCAGCGGTTCTTCTTTGCCATGATCATTATGTTGTCATCGCTAGAATGATCGCGATCCTCCGATAGGAGATGGCACCATAAGAACAACAAGAAGAAAGCTATTCCATATTATGCATATCATGCTTAAACACTTTCGTAACTATGTTTCTCGTAGATGTCTTCAATAAGGTTAACGCCTGCTTTACCACTTTAAGAGTTGACACTTAAGTTTGTCGCACGTGCGGCACTAATGTAAGTACCGTGAGTGACAGCCAATGAGCGGGACTCAGTGCCGGGAGAACGGAATGCCTCCAGGGACCCATTTCACGGCCAGCTGTCCAGGGTCACATTCTAGGACTTTAATATTAACGGGTATTCGGCACATTTTATCAATTTTCCTTTTGTTTAACGTATAAAAGCCGACCTTTTCTTGTGCGAATGCCCCGCGGCGGAGGGGCAAAAAGGTTATACATTACTGCGGTGTAACAATATGTGGTTTACATTAGCTTCCCCTCTCTCGGGGGCGGGGGAGGTTAGCCGCGAAGCCTTCGAATAATGTGTCGGAATCGCTCTGCGACCAAGATGGACGAACGCGGAGAGCGATAATAAATTAGTCATGTGGCACTTAAAACTCATTTAAAAGAGCATAATTTATCACCCATCTAGTAACGTTTTAACTCAGTCGTGAGCCAAATAAATCTTGTTTTCAAAATCCACCCCTAGAATTGACAGACAAAAGCACTTACGTCAAATACATGTCAGAATCACTCTACACCTTTTGCACTTAAATTGGACGATACTAGAAGGTTCTAGGATAGTCCAACGGATTATGGAAACATCGAGAAAAGCGACATGAACACGGTTCTATAAAAACGAGGGCGCCGCGCCGCGCGGAATACTTTTTGCGTTGTAGTGACAGCGTGACAGTCCGCAAACAAAGCTACACCTAACAGTGTGGCAACGCGCCTGTGTGTTCTAGCAATAGTAAATCAAGAAAGTACCTACCGGCAAGCGAGAAGTTTTTAGTGCAAACCTGAACGATTTTAATAACGTGCATCAGTATATGAGAGACAAGTTATGCAGGAGGAGATGCAGGAGGTACAGCGAAGATTCTTAGGGAATTAGTGTGTGAAATATTCAAGAAACATCTAGTGTGAATGTTTTTGTGAAAGTTTTGAAATGTGAAAGGAAGCGAAGTATTAGAGAACAGTGATCCGATTTTATTCGTGTCCAGTGACTTTGTGTAATTAATAAACCTTTAATTACTTTTAAGTATTTCATTTTCCTCCACAATAGATACATAATTTAGATTTGTAAAATAATTTTAATATAATATTAGAATAAAAGAACACCCAAGTTGTTTACACTAATAATCTCTCAGAATTCGCAAACCATATTTTGGAGACAGGCTTCTAATAAATAAAATTTTATTGAAATTTTTCATCTTAGCAATAGAGACAGGTTTAATGATAGACAGAGAATTTTTTTGTTTTAAATGCAATTTTTATATCCGGGCGACGCCGGATACACACAGCTTATTTGAATTTTAAGTATGGAATTTCCATTTGTTATATATTCACGTTTCCAGCTATTATAATATTAATTTTTTTACTATAGCTAACACGATAAAAATTAGATAGATAATTTATTAATATTATGTTAATTAAAAAAAAACTTATAAAATATTATCGTGAATTACGCAATAGCCTTGTTAGCTTTTCGTCGGAAATTTTAGGGTAAGTTTAATACACGCGGTGATTTAATTTACCAAACAAACATAATTACACTATATTTAATGTTGGTTTTTAAAACAAAAATTCTAAACTAAATATCAAAATGTGAAAATACAGTTAACAAGCTAATTAGAACTCGCCTTCATTTAATAGACAGTGAAGTTTATAAAAAAAATTAATGAATATAAATTTATGCTAACTCATTAAAATTCAGCTTTTTATACTGACAAATATTACCATCAACACTTAGGCTCTACATCTCATTGGTCTTGGTCTCCTATAGATTTTTTTTTTGTATGTGATATATGAAATCTGAGAGTAAGAGTGATTCTTGTAACGAGCCATTCTCTTCAGGAGTGGATTTTGTAATCAGATAGATCAAATGAATCTCCAAGTAATCCACCAATAGTACGGTCCCCAGAACTCTATCATTTTTCACTCACATTTTTATACATTATTGTTTTTGCTCTTTTTACAATTGTTCTTTTTTTATGTCGTATATTCAAAGGCGTGTTTTATTATATTGAAAAAATAAACAAGTAAACCTCGGAACAATAGAGGCAAATTTTGGATGACAGTCATTTTGCCCGTTTATTTAGAACATCGGATTTAAATTAAAAAAAAAGCATAAAAAAATGCCGACCAGGTACCGAATGAGGGGGACCGATATAGGAGCTTTTGCTCATAAAACGGTTCTAGGTAAGAGGTGGGTCTGCCATTATTTCTAAGAAATATGTCATTGGGGACATTTCTCTAACCTAATTTTAACAATATAATATATATAACAAACTAAAATTTAATTTTTACTTATAATAATATTTAATTTAATCTCAAATACACTATGCATATACACTATGTCACTAATGATATTATTATTATTGTTTATGTAATGTCACTATGTCACTATGTCACTAATGATATGATATTATTATTATTGTTAATGTACAGCGAAAACTCTTGTCAATATTGTAGGAGAATCCTGCATCGGAAAACTTCTTCGGATACATGGTACATATCAATATCCAGTCATATGGTTCAACATAGTGGTAGCTCTTCCAGGCATAACTGTTGGCAGGTTGTTCTTGTGTATTAGAATTTAAAATAATCTATGATGACGTTGTCATGCTAATGCTTTGCATAATCACACCGCGTAATAGTTTATTGCATTATCAAATACATATTCCATCTAGACTCTAAACTATTATAGTCAAGTATGCCCTGGAGACACTCGGTCAGGTATAGCCAAGGATAGTGCTCACGTGGCCACCAAATCATTGAGCCATTCTCTTACGCTCTGTAGGTTTGAGTTCAGCAACAACTTCAATTATTGCTGTTTGGACATCTTCTCCACATGGCCGAATCATTTAAATATGTTTAACTAAGCTTTGGAAAACGCATTCATAACATAAAATTTATAGCTCATTCCTGAGGCGTTTTCGCAAAAGGTTAAGACTTTTTTCCTAAGAAATACATAATTTGGGTAATTTTTAATTCATACTTATCATAAGATTCTTAAATCGTGAGAAATTAAACGTTTTCGAAAATGTTCATTCAAAACTGTTTTAGAATAAGTGTTCATAATAATTGGTATTGTGTAAAGTGATGACTTAAGCCAGCTCGTACAAGTTATAAGCAGTGGACTTCTATGCATATTTCCCATAAATATATATTCATCTCTGTGAGACTTCTATAATTTATCTTCATTGATAATAATCATCCCTATTTGGACAAAGTCCAGTTTTCTTAGAATATGCATATAAAAATATTGTAAAAATGATATTTTTTATCTATATGCCTTACGTAAAGTACTCTTATCTATCTGCAAAACTATTACTTTAAATGACAGAGCTTTGAAAAAAATTTCATTGAATTGCTTTTATTAAAAAAAAAATTGACCTTTGTCTGAAATTCTTAACTATTATTATATATTGCACAGTGATAAAATAATGTGTTAAACCGCGTTAAAACTTTATAAGTAGTCGAAATTAGATATTTACGTTAGGTTTACGTCATTACGTCGTCTAACAATATGCCTGTAAATTTAACGTAAAAGATTTTTAACATATTTTGTTTATTTATGTAGATAAAGATCATTTATTTACATACGCAAATATATTAAAAATTGTCAAAAATTTAGTGAGAGCACTTTACGTAGGGTACGTCAATAAAATGATTGGATTGATAAAAGTCGTATTGGTTGATATCAAAAAAAAATGTTAAACTACAAAATTCACGAAATATTTTTGATTTAAATCTGTAAAATTTCATCACTTGTTTGCATACTAAGCCGACTGTGAACCCTGTGACACTTTATATTCAAATTTTCGTAGAGCTTATTCAATCGAAAAAATCGTTTATACTCCACCAAAATTTTAAAATTTATCATCTGTCGAAATAAATTTAGTTCCACCTCTGCGGATAATTGAATATTATAATGTT
The DNA here is from genome assembly GCA_016648135.1 of Agrypnia vestita. Taxonomy (NCBI): domain Eukaryota; kingdom Metazoa; phylum Arthropoda; class Insecta; order Trichoptera; family Phryganeidae; genus Agrypnia; species Agrypnia vestita. The sequence goes on from JADDOH010004590.1 coordinate 10,260, forward strand.
CCTCTTGCTGGGAGCTTGTAAACAACTTCGAAGAGATGTTTTTGAAAACGATTTTTATTTATGAATTTATTTGAGAACATAAATATTAGTTTCATCAACTTATGAAGTACTTAGTATAAAAAATCATGGTGATACAACGCCAACGTTGCCATTTTTAATGAAGTTACATGTTAAATAAATATGGACCAGGTGAAAGTCCGTATAACAGGGAAGCCACAAAAATGAAAGCTTCTGAAAAACGTAATCAGTTTATAACGAAACATATATCAATGTATTTTCCAATGAGATTATTAAAATGTAATTGAAAATTAATCTAGAAATATCGAGGCAAATGGATATAAAACCGGGTATATATATTTTAATTAAATTTCTCTGTTTTCACACAGTTTATTAATGACGACGCAAAGTAGCATTAATTGACCCAGATACAGAATAATGTATTTTAATATTAATTTTAAAGTAAAATCGGATTACTTTGTTTTAAAATTAATCATTAGTTTTTGTGCTTCTTATTGATTTTTTAATTGACCAAAAACATAAATATTCCTTAACTGATATTAAAACACAATATTAAACGTTATGGAAAACGTGTTATAAAATACTTTTTTATTTAAAAAAAAATCTTAACGCACTTTGTGGTTGGACACAATCTTTATCATAAAAACCTTGAACCATTTATGTGGTTGGACACCATCATTATCATAAAAACCTTGAACTATTTATCTTCATCTGATTTCAAAATAAGTGTATCTTTTGTGTCTGTTTTATTTATTTATTTATTATTAATTTGAAAAATTCAAAAGGCAACCCGGGTACCCGGTTATTGACAGAAGGGTTAAAAGTTACGAAATAAATTGACAGTCGACGTGAGTAAACTAAATAGTAAATTATATGGGTTAACAAAGCGACTTTAAATTATATTATTTAATGACTTAATTTGAATACTTTTTAACTTTTATTACTTATATAATGAAAAGTATTCATTTGAGAAATCTGTTTCAAACTGAATTAATAAAATTTTTATTATGTTATTAAAATTTCGAATATTCCTGTCTTCGTGCAAGATTTGGATTTTACCCAAATATTCATATTTTATTACATTTTATTGAAAAATACAAAAATATAGTTGTGACTAGCAAGTAAGAAAAAAATTAAATCACGTAGATCAACCCCAAAATATTTATTCTAAGCGTAACTAAGCACATTCAACAATGAACTCCTTTTTTAAAAAAAAAATCAGAACAAAAAATGGCAACTCGTCTTTTTTGACAATAAAATTTAAATTTGAAAGTACGATGCATGATGATGGAAATGACTTTAAGGCTAAAATAATTGCGTTGATCTAGAAATAACGGACAAAATAATCTGTGCAAATTTCATGACACCAATGTTCACTATCTATTTATTTTATTTTATTTTGTTTATTTATCTTGATCTTGATATATGTCGGCAGGAAACGGAGCCACACATCTCACTAGGAAGTACCTGTACCGAGAGCTCGAAGAGGTTTATTGTTATTAAAATTCCGAATATTCCTGTTTTCGTGCAAGATTTGGATTTTACCCAAATATTCATATTTTATTACATTTTATTGAAAAATACAAAAATGTAGTTGTGACTAGCAAGTAAGAAAAAAATTAAATCACGAATATCAATCCCAAAATATTTATTCTAAGCGTAATTAAGCACATTCAACAATGAACTCCTATTTTTAAAAAAAATTCAGAACAAAAAATATGGCAACTCGTCTTTTTTGACAATAAAATTAAAATTTGAAAGAACGATACATGATGATGAAAATGACTTTAAGGCTAAAATAATTGCGTTGATCTAGAAATAACGGACAAAATAATCTGTGCAAATTTCATGACACCAATGTTCACTATCTATTTATTTTATTTTATTTTGTTTATTTATCTTGATCTTGATATATGTCGGTAGGAAATATAGCCACACGTCTCACTAGGAAGTACCTGTACCTTGAAGAAGTTTATTGCTTCGTACGAACCAATATTCCGCATTATAATCAACACATTTTATAATAGATCGTATGAATCCTACGCAAACTCCACGCTTGCCGTAGCCCCATTACTTTCACAAACATATTATAAATAGCTGACTCGTCATCGCTTGGGAATAAAAGAAGTTCAAGAACGTGTGAGAGGTGATGACCGAGAATAAAAGAGGATTTCTATGAGAGATAACCAGCGATGCTGCAGTGGCATCAGTCATGTTTCTATCGTCAAGTCGGGCGGATATCGTGGAGTTTCGCCCACGTGCGTATGTTGTCAGGAGCTTTCGTTCTGTGTACTGTACTTTTCTGTGTCATATTTACCCTGATACCAAGGAAAAGCTTCTTTTAACTCTATCTTTCATTCCACAACTTCAAAAATTCCCACACATATTTTAAAACTTATTACCCTTACTCACTAGAATAATCTTATTTGCAGATGATATATATTTATTAAGAGTTTTTTTAAATTATTCAACCCAGTGTTAATTTGTGTTTGTAAAACAGATATTTAAATTAATCATAAAAATAACCAAACAGAGAATACAGTCGTTCTTATTTTGAGAATTTGTAAGTAATAAATAAGCCAGTTTCCCAGCACACAGAACATAATTTTCCTAGATTAACCGAACCCATGGAAATGTAAACAGTAGGATTTGTGCCCTGTCCACTTCTGTGTATAAAATAATTGGAAATCTGACCTGACCCGCCCGTAATCTGCGTGTAAACATTGCTTTAGGACGCTGGACCGAATTTACTGGAATATGTATTTGGACAATTATTCCACTTTGGTAAAAATTTTACCCGGAAATTTGACAAGTTTTGTCCTTTTTCTACCTAAGACATTTGAAACAGTATGATAAAATTAAAAACTCATATTATGGTAATACTTTTAAGATAAAAATGATACGTGCGCTTTCTACTGATCAAAGGCATTATTTAAAATTTCATTTAAATTAAAACAAATGTTTTATTTAAAATTTAATTCAAATTAAACGCAATTCATTAAAGTAAAAAACTATAATTTTTTCTTTACTTTAACTATAACGTTTAATTAATCAATCTAACCTTAGATTGTACCAAATTTTATCAGCATTGTGAATAGAAAATAACTTCCAATCCGATCCAATTTTATAATTATTGTCTATTAACGAGAGTCTCGTAGCTAGTAGAAAAACTTTGGAGGCGTTTTCTTCATTCAACTTTGAATAGAAAATGTTCCTTACACTTTGGGCAAAATGCCGATAGTTAAAAAGACAATGCAAAGTTTTTTGTTTATTCTAATTTTATAAAAAAACATGCCCCAAGATAAACCGCGTTGACCTACATCATTATCATCATCGTAAACTCAACAGCCTTGGGCGGGCCTTGGCTGAATCTTCTTTTCTTCCCCTTGACTTTTATTGGATCTGCAACCCATATACCGGACGCGCACTTATACACACTTTAGTCTACGCTCACCTGAAGAAAGAAAACTGATGTTTCCCAAACGTGGTAAAAGTGGTGGAAAAAACCAAAGTGTGTTTATATTTACAATTTTGTTAAAAGGCCGTAATATTGAGTACGTACATAATATTATAAATACAATAATATTTTCATACAATAAAAAACGTTTTACTCGCCATAAAAGAGCTGACGCTCGTGCTTATGGGAGGAATAATCACCTCAGTCAGTTTTATGAATATTAAAATTGTAATAATAAGGAGAATATTGAGAAACAAAATTAATATTAGGTACTTACGTATGAAATTGGCGTTTAGTATGGGAGGAACATAAAGCCGATTTTTTTTTATTATAATATATTTATTTAATCAAAGTATGTACCATTGCTATCTATGCACTTTTGCCATCTCATAGGTAGTTAATCGATCCTTTTAATAAAAAACCATTCGGACGGGAATCAATAAAATCTTTGAAGGCGGTTTGGACTGCCCCATCGGAGTTGAATTTTTTCCTTTGCAAGAAGTTATCCAAATTTCGAAAAAAATGGTAATCTGTTGGGGCAAGGTCCGGAGAGTACGGTGGATGTCTTAGACATTCCAATTGAAGCTCCTCTAATTTGGTAGCCGTCTGTTGTGCAGTGTGTGGTCTAGCGTTATCATGAAGCAGCAGTGGCCTAGAGCGATTAACCAGCCTCGGTTGTTTAGCAGCTAGCTTTTCCATCATGGTTTGCAGTTGCTGACAATAGACATCTGCCGTAATCGTCTGGCCAGATTTAAGAAAGCTGTAGTGAACGACACCAGCACTAGTCCACCAAACGCTCACAAGTAACTTTTTTGGAGTCAATTTTCGCTTGGGGCATGGTTTGGCTGGTTCGGCAGGGTTCAGCCATTGCGATGAGCGCTTCCGATTATCGTACAGGATCCACTTTTCATCACAGGTAATGATTCGATTTAAAATCCCTTCATTATTGTGCCGGTTGAGTAATGCAACGCAGCAGTCAACGCGCAAGTTGTTGATTTGCTTCACTCAATTCGTGAGGTACCCACCTTTCAAGCTTTTTCACCTTACCAATTTGCTTCAAGTGGATTAAAACAGTTTTATCACTAACACCGCAGCCTGCAGCTAACTCGGATGTGGTTTGCAATGGATCCGCTTCCACAATAGCCTTCAATTCTTCATTATCAACTTTGGTCTCCGGCCGTCCACGGGGCTTGTTCTGCAGGTCGAAATTTCCAGAACGAAAACGTTGGAACCAAAAACGCACTGTGTTTTCTTTTGCGGCACCGTCGCCATACACATCATTAATCCTTCGAGCCGTTTCTGCAGCACTGGTGCCACGGTGGAACTCGTACTCGTAAATAACGCGATATTTCAAGTTTTTCATTTTGTAAACTGAGTGACGCAAAGAAAAAAACAATTGAGGAAAAAACAAATGAATTATAATTTTCAAAACACAAATACATGAGTAAATAGCTGTATAAATTTGGATTTGGAATTCCGAACCAAAGAGAAGATATTTGAGATCAAATTTGCCAGTACGGCAAAACGCCAATTTCATATGTAAGGACCTAATATATAGTGAAGCTTATGAGAATTTCAAAGGGTTCTTTATTTTTTTTAGTTCATTTTTAAATGACGTGAAGTTTTGATTTTTTTTTAATTTTACGGGTAATGAATTGAAAGTTTTAATTACTATGATTTTGGTCTGCGCTTGTTTTAAATTTGACCATTTTTACATTTAGAACAGATCTTGTTGATCTGGAAGTTACAGAATCCATTATATTTTATTATTTGAAAATTCTCATAACAGTAGGCCCACACAATTCTTGGAATAATCGATTTGTAGGGTAGGTCCTGTTTTTTTAAAATAATATTTGTTTTAATATATGTATACATATTAAAATATTTATTTCAATGAAACAAGCATCGGAAAAATACTACAAAAAACAAAGAATAAAGAGAGAAGTAAAATAATAAAAGAGGTTCTTGTCCCTTCTAGGATCGCAGGGAAGGTGAAAATACCAGACATACCGAATGTATCTTCAAAGGACAACCAAAATGGTCAAACAGACAGGCGCTTCTTAATCCTGAGGGCCTAAAATAGCCATAAACAAGGTTATAATGAAGAAAAAGAGTACAGTAATGCATGTTCTGCTTTGTATTTTCAATAAAAAAAATTTTTTCGAAAATTACATTCAAACCAGTAAAAAATGTTAAAGTATGATTTATTATGTAATATACTCATAACATATTGTAACGAGGCTAAAAAAAGAATCACGCACTTCTGTCGAAGTGACAGTCGTTTAAAGTTGGCACAATACTACCGAAGCATCTGGAAACATCTCCGACTTTCGAGTGATATCTCCAAAAGTCTGGAAAACAAGAGAAACTTCTCGAAAGCTCGGGAAACGTCTCGAAATTTCGATAACAGCGTTGGCCAGTATAAATACGACACGCGAGAGTAACCGGGGAGTTTGTTTTTGGGCGCGCGCGTCTTACAGCGGTAACAGAAGTGAAGGTAGCCGTGAGTTGCGAGTTTCCAGGACAGCCAGGCGAGCCGTAATTCGACAGCGAAGATTCCGGAAAGTTTTTACGTAGCGAGATAAACCGAAGCGAAGTTAATAAGTGCGAAAATTGGATAGAATATTCTAGTGAATAGTGAATAAAGTGTCAAATCGAAAATAATGTGTACATTTACGAGTGATAAATGCGAAATAGTTTTATTTAAGGAATAGCGTAACATTTAATAGTGATAAGTGACTTTGTACGTTAGTTTAATTAATAAATCCTGAATAATTATTAAATCCCAGCGTTTTCATTAATTCCTCCTGCAGCCACGACACGTGACAATATCAAATAATAAAAATACTATAACCTACAATCAAGGCGAAAAATTATTCAATCTATGCTTTTAAATTGCTTATCTTGCAGTAATGATACCTATTGATCAAATAACAAGCACCTGCCTAATGCACCCCATTAAAAAATATCTAAAGTCGAGCCCAAACGTTCTGACGATTCTGGTAATAATAATAATAATTGGATAACTTATATAGCGCCGAGCGCGAATACTCACCTCAAGGGCGCTAATTATTATTATATAATTAATGTTTGCAGGAATGTGCAACGCTGTGTCGATAACACCTACGTTAGCAAAGACAATGTATTACTTTTTGAAAACACTTACAAAAATAAAATTAACAAATAAGTCATGAAGATGTTATTTTCTAAATAATATGCGATTAAGGCCTTTGGAAAATGGTTATATTGTTGTAAATATACGCAAATTAAATATTGAAATAATCAAAGTTTGTAAGATTTTATTTAATTATATAGTAATATTAAATATTATAATTAATTGTTATTATTATTATTATTTTTTTTTTTTTTATTTTTTTTTTTAATTTTTTTTTTTCATTTCTTTACTTTTACATTTGTTCGAGTTAGATTATACTATGCCTGTCTCACTAGAGAGCTCTGTGTTGAATCGTATTGAAATTAAATACCTTTTCCTTTTCCACTACTTTTGTTTTTTATATTATTTTACATCTCATAACTTTGAATTTTCATATTTCTTATAGTGTGCGTGTCGCTGCACAGTTGACACCCGTTGATTTAAAATAACCACGATTATTGCAATAATACTTTTTGAAACTAAAACCAAAAATTTGTGAAATAGGTAAAAATATCTGTACTAATATAAAATGCATTATGCTTGTCACTAATATATCCCATAAAGCGATTGAGTTTATTTAAAAAAAAAAGAGACGCAAACACATATGTGGATTCACGGAGAACCTGTTTTGTATGATGTATATCGAATTGGCGTAAAGTTTTTAGACGTTAAAAGACGTAGAAAGATATAGAAAACCACGACATTTCCAAAGCAACCCAAGTCAGGCTTGTAAGTGTATCGTTAACTCAACATTTCTCTATGGTGTTGAGTGTACTTTAAAAGCAAAAGAGAGACGGGAGATCGACTCCTTTGAGATGTTTGTTGGAGATACATGTTGAATATCTCCTTACTGCAAGAACAAATATTTGTGGGGTTAACATACCACTGACCCACACAAAAACAAACCAGCGCCGACAAAAAGTATCCCACGAGACACGAGTGACTTGGCCCCTACAAAAATGCTGACGCGATGGAATACACACAGCAATGACAGATCTGAGAAATCCAAAAAAACGATGACCGATCAAGAGTACACGCCTATGAGCAGAGACAGAATTCGCTGACAGGGCAGTTTCCACGACCGGGCGCAGATACCGACGCTACATTTCCCACATCGGCATGCACGTACGCCAGGTAAAACACAGGATATATAAGCGGTACATTTGGCGTACAAAAATCATTTCGTCCTAGTTCGTTCCGGTCTTCACACGGTAGACCTTTTCGGCAGCGCTCACCATGCACCACGTCTCTCCAACACGACCCCCGTAGTCTGCACCATCATCGTCATCAACGCTACGCTACCCACTCTGTAGTAGCTATCAAGTTCCATTCTCATCAATGCCACGCTGGCTGTCCACTCTGCACCACTCTGCATCAAGTGTCATCCGCATTAGCACTACGTAGACCACTCTCCAGCGGTACATCGTCAACTATCCACCGTGACGTCATACATACACTCAGCTGTCTACAATTACCGTAACGACCCTCGTGTGCCGTGTCGCCGCTCCAATGACGTCAGACCTTATCAGCTGAGGCACCGAGAAAACGGCGTCTCCAATTACACTATTGTAATGTCAGTACATTAAAACCATTGCGTTTTTCGATAGAGATATATTTCCCAAAGAAAAATTCGAGAATGATGACCCCTTAATTATTACATCTTTCTACACAACTTCCTTAAACAAACGGAGCCGGATAGTGGCCACACACCCCATTTATTTATGAAGAGACTCTCAACCACTTGTCTGAGACAAATATTCAATTTTATTGGATACCTCGCTAGAAGAGAAGATAGCCTGGAAAAAAATTATCGTGGGCCAAGTCGAGAGTCGGAGTGGATGTTTAAGATCCTCAATTCGTTGGCTTGACCAATTTGAAACGGTATTTTATGGTAAAGCGAGAGGTCATCAAGATCACGATCTTCAATCATGAGGGACCAACTTGGATGATATCATATTGTAAGGTTGTGAATATGTTCAGATGCCGTATAGCGTATCACACCCACTACGTAAATTACTCCCACGAGCACGGTTAGTTTAATGATCACTTGTAAAAAATATCAGCAAACACCTGCGTTGCGTGAAATTTATCCCTAAACCTTATTTTTACTAAGCTCGCCAAACTTACAGCCGATAAGATCTGTCGTGAAAAGCCTTTGAGCTAAAATTCCAGGAAAGGCCAATTTAATGCCTACCCGATTCTTGATGGCTCAGCCCTTATAAAATTCGGCCATAAAAATCTTTCAACGAGGAAACTTTCCATTAAGTCATTCGCAGGTAAATATGTTGTTAAATTTTATCTGTCTGTCTTTTATAATTGATTGACTACGCAATCAAAAGGGTCTTATTTTAAATGTTTGATAACTTTTATTATAAGATTTTTTATGTGTTTATTTTATTTTATTTTCAAGTTAATATTACCACTCTGATAGCCAGTAATGGAATTCTGGTACCAACACTGATGTATGGAAGTGAAGATGGCAGAGAAGGAACGAAAGTAGACTGAATGCAGCGGAGATGAGATCCCTTGTATGGCAAATCCATTTATGATAGAGTAAAGAGTGAAGATATTAGGAATTAATTTAAAGCTGGTCTGAGCATAATTAATAGAATTAAAAAAGGATCGCTCAGATGTTTTGGGCATGTCGAGCGAATGAATGAGGAAAAAATGGTAAGAAAGATATATAAAGCAAGTGTTGATGGCGCCAGAAAGAGAGGGCGACTGCGGAAGACGTGGCATGACCAGATTAACCAGATACTGGAAGATGGTCCTGTTAGAAACCTCGATGACCGGCGAGCTTGCATGCGTAGATATATGAATGTGGATGAGGCGAGAGTTGTATGTCAGGACAGAAAAGTGAGGCGCTCTATCCTCTCTGCCTACTCCCACGGAAAAACGGCGTGAAGGTAAGTAAATAAGTGATAGCCAATACAAATTGTTTTACCTAAATTTTTTTCATCCCTTTTTCTCAAAGATGAGTTCTCATTCGATTAGGAATACAAAATATTATTTTTACTTTGGGTAAAATTTCATCAGTTTATAAGATAAGCGATATATATTTTTTTTTTTTTTAACAATATTTTTAACTCATCTTACCGTTAGAATACCATTAAAATAATTTATATCGCGTATTAAAAATTAATTTGATTTGATGCAAGTTGAAAAAAATATAAAAGTCTTTAAAAATTTTTAACCAGTTTTCTTACTACAATTTCTCCAAAATAAAACTCACTCAATATGAGTTCGACTGCAAGCAATATAAATACCATTTTGAAATAAGTTAAGTAAACTATATAAACATCTAGAGAAAACATAATAAAATTAAAAATGCAGTTGTTTATGCTTCGTAATTTTTTTGCAAAATCTTACACAAACGTAATCAATAACTATTGATTCTCTTTCTCTATCTGACATAAATTTGCATGTTAAACCCCGTATAAGGAACTTGGAGTTCTTTTAAATAAGCGAGCAAACTAATAATGTTGGTTACTTTTCTCTCACAAGGTTGTGTCGCACATAATAATGTGTATTGTGCTGACCCTAACATTGATGCTGATATTCTTGCAGATACCTTATCATCGTTCAAAAACTCACTCGTACACAACATCCATTTTCTAAACGATGACCTGAACCTATAGATCCATTAAATCAATTATTTGTGAAAAAAATACTAATCTCACTACATTAAAACACTAAATATACAATACACATAAATGTACATGTAAATATACTTAAATGCAAAAATACATGTTACTAGAGCGTGACGAAGACAATTGTAATTGGGATAATGGGCATAGTCTTCATTTATAATGTTTTATTATTAGAGTATCTTTTACCTATTATCCTGTAAGTGTCTCTAATAACTATAAAAGAAAACATAGTAATTTAGTTGTCTGTCCGTCCGTAACTTCGTGTGACATCCGTAATTTAGTTCGAATTAATGGCTAAGTAAACCAATATTAAACGGCCGGGGCCGTTTTAGAAAGATGGGGCATTATCAATTATTTTTAATCCTACACTTAATATATCAAAGAATTTCCCAAGAATAATACTTAATAATAATTTTAATATTTCTCAAGAATCTAAATTAAACCTACTCAGGTATATCTTTAACAAAAAACTTGTCGTTTTCCAAGTAAAAGCCTAGTGTACGCAACTGCTTCATTATAATACGTATTTTGTTCAAATACAATTAGAGAAGTAATTATTTATGATACTTCAAACATTTTTAACATGATCCATTTACGCATTTAACAATTTAATTCATTATTTCCGATATAGACAGTAATTATTATATTTCTCTGAAATGATAATAGGTTTCCATTAATGACGAACAAAATATTTAAAGCTTGAATTTCATACAAATTTTGAAACACCGACCCGTTCAAATACTCCCGTATGGAAATAATTATCACTCGGCTAAACCGAATTATTGTTAAGCCCATCTCTACTGTGTTAAATGCTTTAATATAGGCTGATGTATCATCTGCATGTGTGTTTTTTTTTATTTGACGTTTAATTGAATCTTTTCGGAAAATATTTAATTAATAGAGTTAGGAAAGGTGTGCATCTACTACCAGACGCTTCTATGATATATAATGCTCTACTTTTTTCCTGAAAGGGTGGAAAGTTGCTGGTTTACAAAGGAGATTTTTGAAAACGAATGAGGATTTCAAAAGCATATACAGAATATAAGTAATTTTTTTGTAACCATTATTAGAAAAGAGGTAATGTATTTATAGAACAATATATACAGGGCTATTTGGAAAACATTAATAACCTCGCAGGACTATATCCTACCTTGATTATGAGTCGAAAATGTTCAAACTAGTATGACCTAATATCTATAGTTAAGGAGATATGCGACATCAAAGTTTGCATTTTTTTTCAATATATCTGTCTTATTTTTTGTAAAACGTTGGTCCATCATTACAGTAACTTATATCGAGTATGAAAAATTCATTCCCTTTAATACAAGTCAAATAAAAAAATAAATACCTTCGAATTCCAATTGCAAAACACTCCAATTGGAATTTTTACGGGGTTTTAATCGTTTTATTTAACTTGTATTTAAACGAACGAATTTTTCGTAATTGATATTGGTTACTATAATGATAGTCCAACGTTTTACAAAAAATAAGTCAGATATATTGAAAAAAAAATGCAAACTTTCATGTTGCGTATCTCCTTAATTATTGATATTAGGTCATAATAGCTTGAACATTTTCGACTCATAATCAAAGCAGGAGTATAGTCCTGCGAGGTTATTAATGTTTTACAAATATGTGTGTACAAATACTGTGTATGTAACAATATATGTAATTATAGAATAATATATTCACTTGCTTAGATACCCGCATTCCCGGATATTGAGAAAGCCTGTGGTTGATTTTGAGTTTTGTTTTATTATATTAGGTCCTTACATATGAAATTGGCGTTTAGTATGGGAGGAACATAAAGCCGATTTTTTTTATTATAATATATTTATTTAATCATAATAATGTACCATTGCTATTTATGCACTTTTGCCATCTCATTGGTAGTACATCGATCCCTTTACTAAAAAAACCAATCGGACGGGAATCAATAAAATCTTTGAAGGCGGTTTGGATTGCCCCATCGGAGTTGAATTTTTTCCTTTGCAAGAAGTTATCCAAATTTCGAAAAAAATGGTAATCTGTTGGGGCAAGGTCCGGAGAGTACGGTGGATGTCTTAGACATTCCAATTGAAGCTCCTCTAATTTGGTAACCGTCTGTTGTGCAGTGTGTGGTCTAGCGTTATCATGAAGCAGCAGTGGCCTAGGCGATTAACCAGCCTCGGTTGTTTAGCAGCTAGCTTTTCCATCATGGTTTGCAGTTGCTGACAATAGACATCTGCCGTAATCGTCTGGCCAGATTTAAGAAAGCTGTAGTGAACGACACCAGCACTAGTCCACCAAACGCTCACAAGTAACTTTTTTGGAGTCAATTTTCGCTTGGGGCATGGTTTGGCTGGTTCGGCATGGTTCAGCCATTGCGATGAGCGCTTCCGATTATCGTACAGGATCCACTTTTCATCACAGGTAATGATTCGATTTAAAATCCCTTCATTATTGTGCCGGTTGAGTATTGCAACGCAGCAGTCAACGCGCGTTTGTTGATTTGCTTCACTCAATTCGTGAGGTACCCACCTTTCAAGCTTTTTCACCAATTTGCTTCAAGTGGATTAAAACAGTTTTATCACTAACACCGCAGCCTGCAGCTAACTCGGATGTGGTTTGCGATGGATCCGCTTCCACAATAGCCTTCAATTCTTCATTATCAACTTTGGTCTCCGGCCGTCCACGGGGCTTGTTCTGCAGGTCGAAATTTCAGAACGAAAACGTTGGAACCAAAAACGCACTTTGTTTTCTTTTGCGGCACCGTCGCCATACACATCATTAATCCTTCGAGCCGTTTCTGCAGCACTGGTGCCACGGTGGAACTCGTACTCGTTAATAACGCGATATTTCAAGTTTTTCATTTTATAAACTGAGTGACGCAAAGAAAAAAACAATTGAGGAAAAAACAAATGAATTATAATTTTCAAAACACAAATACATGAGTAAATAGCTGTATAAATTTGGATTTGGAATTCCTAACCAATGAGAAGATATTTGAGATCAAATTTGCCAGTACGGAAAAACGTCAATTTCATATGTAAGGACCTAATATAAATGCTATGTCTTAAATTTATAGAATTAAATAATATAAAAATAGAATAATACAGAGTATTGAAAAGAATACTAAGGCACATAGAATGAAAAAACTGGCATTTAGTAACGTCATTCTTATTTATATACTATAGATAGAATACGTCCTTAGAATAAGTGCTGTTTCTCGTATATTTAGACATTTTGTAGAAAGAATACAACCTGTAAAACGCGTCACATTTTCGTAAATAAAAGGTTTTTTCATATAATTACATTAAAAACCACAAAAAAATAATATTTACAATTAATCCTTTTTAAAAAATGTAGTAATGAATTGAATATCGACGTATTAGTTTTTTTAGACTAAAATTATTAAACGATTTTCTCAATTTCGTATTTTTAGTGTTGGACTCTTTCAGCAGAAGTCCGATTCAAGCTACAAACCGATGTAAAAATGTATTTCTGCAGTAAAAATTGTGATATTTCAAAGTGATATAGCAGACGTACATAATATAATCGTTAATTTATTAAAATCATAAAAACATTTAAAACGCACCAAAAATATTTTTGCCCGACTTAAGTACTCCAAAAATTCCAATTAGAGGGCTAACATTTTTAATTTATTATCACGCGGTAGGAAAAAATTTTTTCGTATTAAATTTGATCGACAGCTTAACAAAGATAGGCTTAAAAAACAGGCTTGTCATTCTTAATAAACGTAGTTAGTTATCTTGTCTGCTATACTCATACATATCGATTTTATTATTGCCTGCTAATACAGCATTGTAACGACTCACGTTTCCACGGCGCAGAATATTCGATAGTCATCGCGTGATTGTACCTTATAATTCTTTCAGAGCTACGAATTATACTTCGATATTAGCCATGGTCAAAAACAAGGTCTAGCAAATGAACACCATCGAATTAATGGCCTTTTAACTTAATAATAGATTTATTAATGTACTTTTTAATTACGTGGGGGTGGAAAATAACAGAAGAGTTTTTCACGCTGAACTTGAGGTCAAACTTAGTCGTAATTATTTTTAAGGGTGATAAGTTTTTTTGGATAAGTTGAAATTATACAACCTTTTTTGTACGTATAACGCTGTTTACCAAGTATATTATAGGAAAAGCTTTAAAAGTATTCGAATAAAGGCATTTATTTTAACAGAAAATGAATTTCTGACGTACCTCTTAGCTAAATCGATTAATAATTAATGATACTGTTTATATTTTTTTTGATTAAATTTTTTTATTTTCAGAAATCATAATCTATCAGCATTGTTGTTAAAGACGTTGAGAGTAAATCAAACAATAAATTCGGTGCCCTGCTTGCGAAACTAGTATTTTACTGCATTATAACAGACAGTCTTTTTTCAGTTTTAAACAATACAAAATCATATATAGTGTTATAGAATTTTCTAACTGGTTTTAAAAAGGGGTTTTTTGAATGATGTGCATGATTCTTTTCTAATAATTTTTCACTTATGTAGAAAAATATATAATATATATGAAGGCGTCATTTTATCAGCTAGAAAATATCACTAATTCTAACTCCACGTTTATAGGTATATAAATAATCCGCCAAGAGACAAGTGTTCTTGGATTCAAAACATCCCTGGTCACCACCACATATGTGATATTTGTAAAGAATAGTTTGTTTGAAAATAAGAAAGAAATATGACTAGTACATATACCGTGCTCATAGTTCGTTGTGACCAAGAGGTCACTTGGGGAACTGAGTGTCCAGGAAATGCAAGTGGGAAAAATTTTGTCACTACAGTGAGGGTAGGTACTCTGGATATTTACCGGATATTATCATGTGTTATTTGATTTTTTATTTGTTTGTTTAATCATACAATAGGAAGACAAATACACGGTAAGGAAAAATTTCGCACTGCCCTGGACAGGGAAACTTTCTCCCAGATGATCGGGGGGACCCGACAGGGCATATGAAGAAGAAAAAAATAGAAAAGAGTACTTATATGTTTCCCACAATTATGAGATGACATACATAAGGTAGTATAGCTAGACCGCGTTCAAAAGAATGTGCGCAAAAATATTTGTGTTATTACGATGCAAAAAATGAACGCAAAATAAGTTTTTATAGTAAGTAAGTAACCTTTTTTAAAGTAAAAAATATATGTTTATTTGGAATATCATACTGAGGCTTGTAACAGAGCTTGCCAGGCAACTTTCCCCCCGCTTTTTCTTACTGAAAAAAGCTAGGGAATGGTTTTTTGATTGTGGTCGACCTATAATAATAATATGTTAAAGATAACACATTATAATTGTGAAATTGCAATTTCAGAACCAAGTTCTGTGAATTATTAAACAAATTTTTATTAATCAATTAGAAAAGACACATAGAAAAATCAAATTAACCGAAAAATATTTTAACTGCTGCTAGGATTCAAACAAACGGACCTCTTTATTTATGTATTCTGATACAATATAATTCGGTTTCAACCAAACCATGTGCAAAATTGAACACAATATTTCAACCTGGTAGAATAATTGTAGCACCCTACGCTGTGTTGGTCATGAGGGTTGGTGGGCTATCATTGGTGGATTTAAGACCGAGCACATGAATGCGACATGTCGGAAACAAAATTAGATAATCACTGTATTGCATCAAAATGATAATCAAATAAAAATAAAACATTCGTGACATCCCGGCGATCCATAAAAAAAACAGAGACTTTATCTTATCTACCAGTCTTGACATTGTATTATAATACTTCCTCGTCTGATAATATAAGAAGACTTTATCTGTTTTTAAGTGTTCATTTATTTGGTGCCAAACAGCCTAACTACCCCGAGCTGCCACCTCCACCACGGAGCACACCGACTAATTTCAACCCCCGCCTTTCCTCAATTGACTGTCAAGAACACGATTAGTTTGGAAATCCCGTCAGGTTAAATGCTATTTACTGTTATACTTTATCGTGCCTACATTAACGAGTTGGAAACTTTACCAATGTCAATCAATCAAGCTGAAAGCTCCACAGTTGAAAGGGGGCTTCCGCGAAAGCCTCATTTTTTATATTTCCAAACAACATTTTTATTCTCCGCGTTTCACCTTCGAGGCCTTGATGCTCCAGAGCAGCCCAAGTTGTTAAATAAAAACGTCAGTTTCATTTTAAATGTCGTATTTTTTGTCGTCCCCCAGGATAAACAGTAATTACCAAGACTGGTTATAAAAGTTTTTCTGACACATTTTTTTCATGACTGCTTCATTTTAAATTACTAATGAAGTATAGAATGTCAAAGGCTTGTTTTTCTATTTGAAGTGGTGATTTAAATGATGAAGGTGTTTAAGACATGCTTATTTACTTTTGTGTACGAGAAGAATACATAGTAAATATTTGTCATGTAGATTTTTTTTCATATTTCATGCAAATCATTTCTAGTTAGATACTTTAATGATCACTGCTTTAAATTATTATGTTCATTGTATTTATTTTTGAATAAATTTTTTGTGTATACCAATATCAACCGGGTTGATTTTGATGAATTTTGAATAAATACACTCATTTGATATGTATAAAATAAACTTTTTGTTTATTTTTGTTATTATGACAAATGTAGTTTTGAGGGGCATCGCTATCAAACAAGTGAAAGAATTGCAAAATTTCCCAAGATGGCCGCCGCTCGAAGGCTGACATCATAAGCAGAATATTACAGGCACTAGTCTATGGTTCGCGTCATATTTATTAAATTATTGAAATGTCAAAACGTATGAAAAATCTCCAAACTTTAAAGTGTAATAACTTTTTAAATACTTAGGACCGCCAAATTTTGATTTCAATTTTGCTATCAGGGACTTAGCTACACTAGGATACTTATGTATCGTAGTGTAGCCTTCAACAAAAAATCCAAAATCCTGGAATCTCCCAACATAGATTTAAAGGTTCGGAAAAACTTGGTTAAAACTCTTGTCTGGAGGGTGCTGATGTATGGTAGCGAAACATAGACCATCGGCCACAGCATGTTTGGGAGGCTAATGGCCTTTGAGATTTGGTGCTACAGGTGCATGGCGAGGATCCATTGGTCAGAACATATCCGAAACGATGAGGTGTTGAGCAGGGTGGGCAAAAAGAGGCGGCTCCTTATCGCCCAACAGCGAGCGATTTAGATAGGCCATAATATAAGGCATCCGGGCCTGCTTTTAACCATCGTCGAGGGAAATGTTGAAGACAACAATCGTAGAGGCCGCCAGAGATTAAGCTACCTAGACCAGATTATTGGAGATGTGCGCTGTAGCACCTACTAAGAGATGAAGAGGTTGGCAGGTGACAGAGAGGAGTGGAGAGAGTGAGTGCTTGTTACAGACCAATCTTAGGATTGCGACTAAAAAAAATAAACTTGAGCGTAAATTAACTATAGGTACTCTTAAAACCTTAAAAAACTCAGTGATTATTTGAGTTAGATATTTTATTTTATAAAAGGTTACCAAAAAATATGTGAGGTTATGCTAAAAAATAAAGCAATTATAATAGGATATTCTAAAAAAAGATGTAAACAATAAATACATCTTTTCATTTTCTTTACTTTTTCTCACATCAGAATGAAAGGGCTGTAAAACTGCCCATTGAAAATCACACCTAAAACAGAATTCTTAAGCGTTCTTTATCTACACATATATTTAAATATGAAAAATAATATTTACAAATATATATATAAAGCCACGATCCGTAACAATATGTGTATATAATTTATTCTCGGTTTGAAGTTCACAGTTTTTCTTGAAATTTTAAATACCGTTTAATAAAACAGCAATACAAAACAACTGTTATTTTAAAATACAAAATCAAGAGCTATATTTTTTGTTGAAAAAATTGTTACAAGTATAAATCTCAATGGCTGGAAAAGCCATTCCAACCTAAAAACAATAATGTAATAAATTTATATTTTTATTTGAATAATTTCGTAATACTATTTCACTGTCATCCACTTAAGTGCGTACACGAATAAGTAATTTACACACAACACTAAAAACGTCCGTGCGATGTTTTTATATCCGCTTAAATTTTTTTTCATCTGCAAAATAGCTTTCTGATTTTTATTTATCGTATATTTTCGATCGTAAAACACGCCGAAAGACCGTTGTTTGCGCCGCTCGCAAATCTTTTAAGCCAACAAACAAATAGGTGGCGCTAAAACAAAAACAATATGAGAATACATCACCTAATCCTGCAAACAAAGCAAACTTGTCGGAGCTTTAATAAGTTTTAATTACACCTCAAATGGCTGTTTCGGCAAAAGTATTAAATTTTGATAAACAAATTTAAATGTGTTTACGCCGTAAGTTCCCCTCTCTTTGAAGTTAATGAAACGTAAGATTTTAACACAATTTCAGAATAAATGGTCCTCATTGGAATAACAATTCATATAAGTATTATTTTTACAATATTTTAAACTTATTATTAATAAGTTTAAAATATTGTAAACTTAATATC
The DNA here is from genome assembly GCA_016648135.1 of Agrypnia vestita. Lineage (NCBI taxonomy): Eukaryota > Metazoa > Arthropoda > Insecta > Trichoptera > Phryganeidae > Agrypnia > Agrypnia vestita. The sequence goes on from JADDOH010004590.1 coordinate 29,022, forward strand.
ATCATATAACCTGTCACGCAGTACAAAGAAACCACGTATACGAGGCTGTCGCGGGAGCAAAATATCAAAACAGTTAAGCACGCAAGTTTCACCTTTAACCAACAATAAACCAGAAAATCTTCAACCGATAAAACCAGAAAGGCACTACATAACACAACCACAAAAACTTATAGTCGGTCACTGGAATGCTCGTTCGATTAACAATAAGACTGATGACATACCTCATATCATTTCTAATTATAAAATAAATGTACTGGCGATTACCGAAACTTGGCATGAAGACTACGATACGATCTCTCTGAAACAGCTTCGCTCTAAGGGATTGTCAGTAGTCGAAGAAGCCAGGCCCAGAAAAACAGAAGACTCGCATAACCTACTAAATAATTACGGAGGTATTGCAGTCGTAGCAACTCAAGGCTTGAAGCTAACCAAATCAACACTGGGGAAGTATTCCACCTTTGAATGTCTTGGCTGCCAAATATCATCTGGTAGCTCCACCTGTTTCTTAGTCACCATATACCGGCCCGGCTCAAAGCAGCTGACTGAAACATTTTTCTGTGAGTTATCAACTCTTTTAGAAACAACAGCCTCATATACTAATTTATTCATCACAGGGGATCTAAATATACATCTGGAAAAGGCACTCAATACATCAAGCAACCGGTTTAAAGATTTACTCAACTCTTTTGGCTTAACGCAAAGAGTGTCGCAACCAACTCATGATGCTGGAGGGCTTCTTGACGTCTTTATATCCAGAACGGAAAACGAAGAACAACCTCCGGAAGTTATCGATATCGGTCTTTCCGATCATCGATTAATTAGAACTAAAATAAATACAAACCGACAACCACCACAATATCACACAGTCAAATCTAGAAACTGGAGAAAATTCGACATCGAAATATTTATATCCGAGCTCAAAACGACAAATCTCTTCAAACCATCACAGAATTCATCCCCTCAGGAACTTATTAACTTGTATAATCTAGTTTTATCGCAACTTTTAAATAAGCATGCCCCGGAGGTCACCAAAAAACGCCGTTTGCGAACTTCCGATCAATGGTTCGACGAAGCATGCAGAACAAAGAAAAGGAAAATGCGTCAACTAGAACGAGCATACAAGCAACCTCATCCCAAAGCTCAAAGAATACAATGGATTGCTGCACAAATAGAATATCGAGAGGAAGTAAAATTCAAAAAGAGAACTTACTGGACCACAAAAATTGCTGCTGAGAGTGGAAACCCTCAACAAATGTGGAATTCACTGAGCACCGTTTTAGGAAAACCGCAAGCATACAAAACTCCTTCTATTAATATCACCCCAAGCAAAATGTCAGACTTCTTCGAAGATAAGATAAACAAAATTAGGCTTTCAACATTATCTAGTACAGAACCATCATTCTTACCAGGTGACACTATATTTGACACTCTGTCAGACACTAATATTGCAGAAATTATACGTATTACGAGAATCTCTCCAACCAAACATTGTGCCCTGGACCCCCATACCAACTTGGCTTTTCAAATCCTGCATACAAGAACTAGCACCTTTTCTTTGTAAACTTTACAACATGCCGTTAGGCACTGGAGAAGTTCCCGACTTTCTGAAAACTGCAATAGTGACTCCAATTTTAAAAAAACCTACGCTAGATGCAGAAGACCTCAATAATTACAGACCTATATCCAATTTACCACTTATCGCTAAACTGCTTGAAAGAATTGTGTCTTCGCGGCTGAATGCATATACGGACGCACACAATTTATTTAGTAAATTTCAATCAGCCTACAGAAAACACCACTCTACAGAAACCGGACTCCTTAAAATTTTATCTGACATCATACTCGCAATAGATACGGGCAAATTAGTACTCGTCTCTCTTCTTGACATGAGTGCCGCTTTTGACACAATTGACCATGACCTCTTGCTGAGAAGAATGGAAGTATCTTACGATCTACGCGGTACAGCGCTTAAATGGTTCCAATCCTATCTCTCGAACCGTTTCCAAACGGTAGTTATTGATAACATTGAATCAGCACCGGCTTGTATGAAGTCAGGTGTTCCACAAGGATCGGTATTAGGTCCTTTACTTTTCATCATGTACACAAAAGATTTATTTGATATCATTACCACACACGGACTTCTAGCTCACTGTTATGCTGACGACTGGCAACTATACTTCCATTGTTCTCCAAACGATACAAACATACTAAAACAATCTATCATTCAGTGCATAAATGACGTAAACCTTTGGATGTCCTCGAACAAACTGAAACTTAAGCCCGACCAAAACTGAGTTCCTTTGGACAGCTACCCGAAGACGCCAACACCTGTTGGAAAAACTCCCACTCTCTATTTCAAATATTGACATAATTCCTAAAACTAATGTCAAACTACTTGGAGTCTACTTGGATTCAAGCATGTCTCTTAGTAAACAAATTAATAGCACAACCAGCTCTGCATTCTATCACTTACGCCGCATTAAATCTATTCGCAAAAGCATCCCAACAGAAGCAACAAAAT